>ML314203.1:1810-110437 GCA_005239505.1 Nicotiana paniculata | reverse complement strand
AGCGGAGCCGAATCGTGGGGATATAGAGGTAGTTGTTCAGCGTTCGCAGCATCCCTGTTTTCCTTTCCTGTTATATTTAGTTTTGATTCGGAGTTTTGTATCATAATACTTTATTTTGGCTTATTTCACTAGATGCTCATGACACATTGGCTCCGGGTTTTGGGGATGGCAGTACTGTATATAAAATTTGCCTACTATATTAAGAAACTTTCTGTATATTGTTATGAATTGCTTGAAACTTAAATGAGATTTTCAAAAGAAATTATGAACACGCGGTAGTCGGCTAGCCTAGTTCCACGATAGGCGCCATAATGGCTGGTCAGGATTTGGGGTCGTGACACCATCGTTCCTAAAAACATATCATGTTTCGGTTTGAAATCAACAGGTTTTTCACTATCATCATTTTTAGAAATACCTTTACCTTTATCATTAGATAACTCAGCTAGATAATTATTTTTCTCTATCTGAGTAATCATGTGATTACAAATCATTTGATTTTGCTTAAGAGACTTAATTTCTCTTTTCAAATTTTCAATTTCGACCTTTAGATCGTCAAAAGAAATATCTCTAGTTGGAGTAGATTTTAAAGAACTAGAACTTGAATTTGCATCAAAATTTATAATTTTTTTCACGAAGTTTATCATCAGTAACTTCCTTTAAAATCTCTATTACATTATCAGATGTAATAGTTTTCATATTCGAATCTTGAAATTGAGATTGTAATTTGTAAAATTCATCATCATCACAAGTACAGGTATCACCTTTGCAAGTTGTACAAACATTATCACGATTTTTATCACTATCCGATAATTCAAAATAAATCGACTTTAGCTTCAGATTCTGATCCAGAAGTGTATAACAAACTATAAACCTTATCACATAACTCATAGTCTAGTTCTAAGGTTTTCAACTTTTGAAGTTTACAATTTGGAGCTATGTGGCCAAATTTTCCGCATTTGTAGCACTTAATAACAGCAAGATCTCGCTTAGACCTATTTTTCGCAAATCTAGTAGACTTACGATAGGTTTTCCTAGCTTCACGCTCTTTTTTGGATCTGTATCTCGATCTCTTCTTTTTATAAGGGCTATTAGGGTTAGGATATCTATGATACCTATTTTTCTATTTCTTTCCATGAGTAGAAGTCTCGGGTAAACCGAACTGGGTGCAAAAATATCCTAATTGATTTTTCTACTTAAGCCTATCTATCTTGAGCTGTCTAGACAATTTTAACTCATTACACAGGTTTAATCCTTCTTGTGTTAAAACTCCTATCAGTTTTCCATAAGTATAATCTTTATACGGGATTTCACCGTAGTTACCCCGTAGAGCTTTTCTTAATCTTTCAGCAAATAGAGAGGGAAGGCCATCTATAAACTGTCACGCCCCGAAATCCCACCATTGGGACGTGATGGCGTCTAACGTTGAACCCGCTAGACAAGCCAACGTATACAGATAAACTAGCATTTTAACCTCAATCTAACAAAATAAACTAAAACAGTTCACAATTAAACAGTGGAAATAATTACGGTTTTAAGCTATGCAAAGACAATGATAATACAACAACGCGTAAATTTTCCTCAAAACCTTGAGTAACAAACTCACGAACTGTCTAAGAGTGCTAAATACAAGTCTGAAAGGAAATACATGTGTGCCTCTGAAACTAGAGGAAAAATTAAGACAGAATCGATGACAAAGGGATGGAAGGGACGCCAAGTCCCACGAACGCCAGCGGGTATACCTTGAAGCCTCTATGATAAGCTGGAAGACACTCCCACTAATGATGTCCTCTGGGTCTGGCTGCGTAGTCTGCACAACATAAAGAAGTGCAGGTGTATCATCAATACAACCGACCCCATGTACTCAGTAAGTGCCTAGCCTAACCTCGGCGAAGTAGTGATGAGGCTAGAACCAGAATACCGAGTGAACTTGTGCAGTTCAAATAAATAGATATACATATATACAACGGATAAGAAATATAGGGAGAACACAATTAATAAAGGAAGGGGAACATGTTGTAGGGAGATAACAGTCTCATATAGGAAATCTCAATAGGGAAAATAACATCAAAGCCAGCATATCAATAAGGACAAGAAATCATAAACTTGCACGGCATCACCCTTTGTGCTTTTACTATCGTCCTCACTATGCAATGTATAATGTAATCAATGTAAATCATTGCACGGCATCACCCTTTGTGCTTTTACTCTCTTTCCTCACTGTATAATCAATGAATATGGTACGGAATGGTACATCGTATGGCATGGCATCACCCTTCGTGCTTTACACTTTTTCCTCACAATATCAAATAATGCACAGCATCACCCTTCGTGCTTTACACTCTTTCCTCACAATATCAAACAATGCACGGCATCACCCTTCGTGCTTTAAGTCTTCCTCACCCAAACAGCAATCACAAACAAGGGCAAGGAAGTAAAAAGAATAGAAATAGAAATCCCGGCAAGGGAACAACAACAGAAATCTCAACATCCCAGCAAGGGAGACAATATCAAATAATGCACGTCATTACCCTTCGTGCTTTACCCTCATTCTTACCAAGACAAGTGCACGACATCACCCTTCGTGGTTTACTCTCATTCTCACCAAGACAAGTGCACGACATCACCCTTTGTGCTTTAACACTCTTCCTCACCCAATCAGCAATCATAACCAAGGGCAAGGAAGTAAACAGAATAGAATAGAAATCCCGGCAAGGGAACAACAATTAAATCCCGGCAAGGGAACATCAACTGCACAATTAAATCCCGGATGTAATATCAACTGCACAATTTATTCTATTACTTGAGAAAATGCTCCAACAAAATTTACATCATACGATTCCCTTCACATATTCCTCACAACATATAGAAATCATCAATTAAGCATGGAAATTACCACAAAATTAGAATATTCACAATATAAGGACTCACATTCATGCTAGACACCAATGTATAGATACTCGTCACCATGCCTATACATCATATTTGACAATTAGCAAGTAGCAAATTATACTCAACTCCTATTACCTCAAGCTAAGGTTAGACCAAACACTTACCTCGGGTCCAAAGTATAGCAATCAACCCTCTAACACCGCCTTTCCTTTAGAATTCGACTCTGGAATGGTATTATCTACGCATAATCAACTCAAGTATATCAATAAGGATTCAAAGATTCAATTACATGGCCTAATTATCCATTTCCTAGCATTCTTTCAAATTTATCAAAATTCGACCCCGGGCCTGCTTGGTCCCAACACAAGGCTCAGACCAAAACCATGTCACCCATTCACCCACGAGCCCGAACAGATAATTTGTTTTCAAATTCGACCCCAAAACGAGGTCTTAATCAAGGAAATTCAAAAGAGCCTAACTCTACCCAAATTCCCAAATTTTCTACTCTAATTGCATGTTTTAGGCTTAGGAATTCATTAAATATAGATGAAAATGAATGAAACGAGTTAAAATTTACTAACCCAAGAAGTTTTGGTGAAGGAAGGCTTCAATGGACGCCTAAGGGCCTTGGAGAAGAAGAAATTCGTTATTTTTTAAGTGAATCCCGTAGCTACTTGTTCTGCAAATATTTATATACCACTGGACAAAATTGCCCTTCGCGATCGCGGAAGGGGAGTCGCGTTCGCGAAGGGTAGACTGGTCAGAACATCCCGATCGTGGAACGGAGGACGCGATCGCAAAGAGTAAAAAAAACCGGGGTCCAGAAGTTGACTTACGCGAACGCGTGGGATATCACGCGAACGCGATGAAGGAGACCGGTAAGGCTACGTGATCGCGGTCAACTGTACGTGAACGCGAAGAGGAAAAGAGGGCTAAGCCCTCAGGGTCAAATAACCCTACGCGATCGCGAGGAAATGGACGTGAAAGCGATGAATAAAAACTTAAAGCTTCATGAACGCAGAAGAGGCTTTGCGATCACGAAGAACAAATGAACCTGCAACAGCTGAAGCAAAAAACCAGAATTTTTCCTAAGTTCAAAATCACTCCGAGACACCTCCGAAACACTCAGGAGCCCTCGGGGCTCCTAACAAATCACATGCGCTGACTCATCAACATCCTACGAACTTAATCGTGTGATCAAATCGTCAATGTAACATCAATTACATCGAATTAAACCTCAAAATCCATGAATTCTATCAATTTTCATAAAACATCAAATTTTCTATTTTTAAGTCCGAAACACGTCAAACGACGTCCAATTTCAACCAAACTTCACAGAAATATCTCAAAACACATATAATACCTGTACCGGACGTCGTAACCAAAATACGGGCCTAAGACCAACATATTCTAGCAAATTTTCATTTCATATTTTTTATAAATTTTAGAAAAACAATTTTTCTCAAAAATTCATTTCTCGGGCTTGGGACCTCGGAATTCGATTACGGGCATACGCGCAAGTCCCATATTTTCCTACGGACCCTCCGGAACAATCAAATCACGGGTCCGGGTCCGTTTACCCAAAATGTTAATTGCAGTCAAATTTATTCATTTTAATATCAAATCTTAACATTTTTTACAGAATCTCATATTTAAGCTGTCTGGCTACGCGCCCGGACTGTGCATGCAAATCGAGGCAAATACAAATGAGGTTTTCAAGGCCTTGAAAGTACAGGATGGGTAATAACATAGGTGATGACCCTTTGGGTCGTCACATTCTCCACCTCTAAAAGAACCGTTCGTCCTCGAATGGACAGAGGAAGGAAGTACCTGAGTCGGGAAATAAATGAGGGTAAGGGCTCCGCATATCGGACTCGGACTCCCAGGTCGATGCCTCAGGAGGCTGACCTCTCCACTAAACACGAACAGAAGGGAAACTCTTGGATCTCAACTGACGAATTTGGCCATCTAAAATAGCTACCGGCTCCTCCTCATAAGATAAGCCCTTGTCCAACTGGACAGTGCTGAAATCTAACACGTGGGCTGGATCGCCGTGATACCTCCGAAGCATGGACACATGAAAAACCGGATTCACGGTTGATAAGCTAGGCGACAATGCAAGTCTATAAGCCACCTCTCCCACTCAATCAAGAATATCAAACGGACCAATGAACCTAAGGCTAAGCTTTCCCTTCTTCCAAAATCTCATCATGCCCTTGATAGGCGACACTCGGAGCAATACTCGCTCACCAACCATGAAAGCCACATCTCGAACCTTGCGATCTGCATAACTCTTTTGCCTGGACTGAGCTGTACGAAGCCCATCTTGAATGATCTTGACCTTGTCCAAGGCCTCCTGAACCAAATCTGTACCCAACAACCGAGCCTCTCCCGGCTCGAACTTCCAACAGGAGATCGACACCGCCTACCATATAAAGCCTCATAAGGGGCCATCTGGATACTCGACTGGTAGCTGTTATTGTTGGCAAACTCTGCTAAAGGCTCAATAACCGATCCCATGATCCTCCAAAGTCAATAACAAAAGCCCGGAGCATATCCTCCAATATCTGAATAGTCCGCTCGGACTGCCCATCCGTCTGAGGATGAAATGTTGTGCTCAACTCCACCTGCATGCCTAACTCTCGCTGAACTGCTCCGCAGAATCGCAAGGTAAACTGCGCGCCCCGGTCTGAAATGATAGATACCGGCACACCATGAAGGAGAACAATCTCCCGGACATAGATCTTAGCTAACCTCTCGGATGAATAGGAAACTGCCACAGGAATGAAATGCGCTAACTTGGTCAGCCTATCAACAATGACCCAAGCTGCATCGAAATTCTTCCGGGTCAATGGAAGTCCAGTAACAAAGTCCATAGTGATCCTCTACCACTTCCACTCGGGAAGCTCAATCCTCTGAAATAAACCACCATGCCTATGATGCTCATACTTAACCTGTTGACAATTCAAACACCACGCCAAATATGCCATAATATCCTTCTTCATTCTATGCCACCAGTAATGCTGCCGCAAATCCTGATACATCTTCGCGGCGCTCGGATGAATAGAGTATCGGGGACTATAGGCCTCCTCTAAAATCAATTCTCGAATCCCATCAACATTGGGCACATAAACTCGCCCCTGAAATCTCAAAACACCATCATCATCTAAGGTCACCTGTGTGGAACCTCCACGCTGAACTGTGTCTCTAAGGACACACAAATGGGGATCATCAAATTGCCGATCACGGATACGCTCCAATAATGAAGAACGAGCGACCGTAGCCAACACTTGACTAGTCTCAAAAATATCCAACCTCACAAATTGATTGGCCAAAGCCTGAACATCCAAAGCAAGCGGCCTCTGACTGACCGGAATAAAAGCAAGACTGCCCATCCTAGCTGACTTCCTACCCAAAGCATTGGGCACCACATTGGCCTTCCCTAGGTGATATAAGATGGTAATATCATAATCCTTCAGCAACTCTAACCACCTTCTCTACCTCAAATTCAACTCATTTTGCTTGAACAAGTACTGAAGACTCTTATGATTAGTCAACACCTCACACGCCACGCCATACAGGTAGTGCCTCCAAATCTTCAATGCATGGACAATGGCTGCCAACTCCAAATCATTCACTAGATAGTTCTTCTCATGAATTTTCTACTGCCTCGAAGCATAAGTAATGACCTTGCCATCCTGCATCAATATTGCACCAAGCCCAATATGGGAAGCATCACAATAGATTGTATAAGGCCCTAAACCTATCGGCAAAACCAATAACAGTGCCATAGTCAGAGTTTTCTTGAGCCTCTAAAGGCTCGTCTCACACTCGTCTGACCATCTGAACTGGGCACCCTTCTGGGTCAACCTGGTCACCGGGGCTGCAATAGATGAGAACACCTTCACGAACCGACGGTAATAGCCTGCCAATCTCAAGAAACTCTGAATCTCTGTAGCTGATGCTGGTCTAGGCCAGTTCTTGACTACCTCAATCTTCTTCGAGTCAACCTGAATACCCCTTGTTGATACGGCATGACCCAGGAATGCAACTGAACTCAACCAGAACTCACACTTTGAAAACCTTACATATAGCTGGCTATCCTTCAGAGTCTGAAGAACCACTCTGAGATGCTGCCTGTGCTCCTCCTGACTGCAGGAGTATATCAATATATCATCAATGAAGACTATCATGAACGAGTCCAAATAAGGCCTGAACACTCGATTCATCAAATCCATAAAAGTAATTGGGGCATTTTTCAACTCAAACGACATGAATAAGAACTCGTAATGCCCATACCGAGTGCGGAAAGCTCTCTTAGGGACATCGGATGCGCTAATCCTCAACTGATGGTAGCCAGACCTCAAGTCTATCGTTGAAAATACCCTAGCACCCTGAAGTTGATCGAACAAATCATCAATCCTCGGCAGTGGATACTTATTCTTGATTGTAACCTTGTTCAATTGCCGGTAATCAATGCACATCCTCATCGAACCATCATTTTTCTGCACAAACAATACTGGAGCACCCCAAGGAGAAACGTTGGGTCTAATGAAACCCTTCCCAAGCAAATCCTGCAACTGTTCCTTCAACTCTTTCAACTCTGGCGGGGCCATGCAATACGGCGGAATGGAAATGGGCTGGGTGCCCGGAGCTAGATCAATGCAGAAATGAATGTCCCTATCGGGTGGCATCCCTAGCAGGTCTGAAGAGAAAACCTCAGGAAACTCATGAACCATGGGCACCGAATAAATAGAGAGAATCTCAACACTGGAATCACGCACATAAGCCAAATAAGACAAACACCCCTTCTCGACCATACACCGAGCCTTCACATACGAAATAAGATTGCGGGTAGAATGACCTGGAGTTCCTTTCCACTCCAATCGGGGCAAATCTGGTAAGGCTAAGGTCACCGTCTTGGCATGACAATCCAAGATAGCATGATATGGGGATAACCAGTCCATCCCCAATATAACATCAAAGTCGACCATACCTAAAAGCAGCAAATCAACACGGGTCTCAAGATCCCCAATCACCACAACACAAGAACGATAAACACGATCGACCACGATAGAATCACCCACTGGTGTAGATACGTAAATAGGAATACTCAGTGGATCATTGGGCATGACCAGGTATGGTGAAAAATAAGAGGACACATACGAATACGTAGACCCTGGGTCAAACAGCACTGAAGCATCTCTATCACAAACCCGAATTGTACCTATAATAACTGCATCTGAAGACTCAGCCTCTGGCCTGGCTGGAAGAGCATAACATCGAGGTTGGGCCCCATCACCCTGAACCACATCTCTGGGATGGCCGGCTGCTGGCTGGCCTCCACCTCTGGCGGCCTGAGCTCCACTTCTACGACCTTTACCTCCACCTCTAGCACCTCTACCCCCACCTCTAGCTGGCTGGGTAGGCTGTGGAACACCTGGTGCCTGTACCATGGCACCCTGATGCTGCGAACTACCTGGTGCTCGAGGGAAAAATCTAGCAAGGTGAGCAGGATCACCACAAGTGTAACAAGACCTCGGCTGCTGAGGGAACTGAGTCCGACCCTGTCGACCTGAATGACCACCTCGGAAACACTGAAAAGGCGGTGCACTATAAGGCTGTTGATCAGAATAGTGCGTCTGAGAACCACGACCACCTGAAGTACCACGGGAAACCTGTAGAGTTGACAGAAAGGGTCTGGGAGGATGAGCTCTGCCTTAAGAATCCCTGCCCCCACATGAGGCTCCACTGAAATGACCGAAATGACGGGGCCTCTTGGCAGCCCCCTAACCACCACCCTGTGATAAAATCATCTCGATCCTCCTAGCCACATTGGCCGTATCTTGGAACGATATGTCTGTACCGGACTCTCTAGCCATCTGAAGTCTGATAGGCCGGGAAATCCCTCGATAAATCTCCGAACCCTCTCTCGATCAGTGGGAAGTACCAGAAGAGCATGTCGGGCTAGAGTGATGAACCCGGTCTCGTACTGAGTGACTGACATGGATCTCTGCTAGAGATGCTCAAATTGCCTCCGAAGGTCCTCTCTCTGAGTAATGGGAAGGAACTTCCCCAGAAATACCTCTGAGAATTGAGCCCAAGTCAAAGGGATAGATCCATCTGGTCTGTCTAAGCAATAGTCTCTCCACCAACTCTTGGTTGCGCCTGATAACCGAAAAGTAGCGAAGTCAACTCCTTTGGACTCCATTATGCCCATATTCCAAAGAACCTCATGGCAGCTGTCCAAATAATCCTGGGGGTCCTCTGATGTGAACCAGTAAAAGTAGCAGTAAATAACCTTGTGAACTTGTCCAGTCTCCACAAAGCATCTGCTGACATAGCTGCTCCCTCTCCTACCGGTGCTGCAATACCCGACTGAGCTACTCTTGCTGGCTGAGATGCCGGAGTCTAAAACTGTGGAGCTAGATGCTCTTGCGTGCGGGCGGAAGGAGTCTGGGCACCTCCCCCAACCTGAAAGATGGTTGGTGCAGTAGGAAGAAGACCCGCCTGTGCTACACTCTCCATGAGTCCTACTAGACGGACAAGGGCGTCCTGAAAGCACTGGTAGCTATGAACCCCTCTGGGACCTGAGCTGGTCCAACTGAGACATTCGGAACTGCGACCTCCTCGATAGACTAGACCTGAGGGTCCTCCACTTGGGTTGCTGCTCTAGGCTGAGCCCGGCCTCGGCCTCTAGCACAGCCTCGTCCTCGACCTCGACCCCGAGTAGGATTTAACTTGGTCTTTTGAAACTTATAGTATAGAGATTTAAATAATATTTCCCAAGAATTTTATGAAACTTGTGCTTTGCATAATCAAATCATGTATTTTGTTCCTTGGTTTATAACCACTTATTTACCCCTTTACATAAAGGTTTTAGAAAGATCTTATAAAGATGGACGTGGTAATATTATTAAAGCTATATACCCTCCTCAAGCACCTTTTATTTTACCTAATAATACAGGTATCACGTTTTCGACATTTCAAAAATTTATTGATGAAAATGTTGCTGCAGTTAACATCGCAGAAATTAATAATGTAATTTCTCAAAATAATTATTTAAGTTTGTATGTTAAATTTTTGGGTGAACATATCAGTTCTCTTGATAAAAAATTTGATGAGTTAACAGTTTTGATAAAAGAAATGAGTACTAGCAAGAAGATAACTGATATTGTCTCCACTTCGGGAATCAAATCAGATGCTCAAATTGTTCTTACTCATGTTCAAAGACGTCCTGAGATTCAGGATTTTAAATTTAAATCATTTAATGATTTGGAAGAACTTCTTGATAAAAAGCTTTCCGGTTTAAATATTAAGCCAACTTATTTATCAAAAATATTTGCGGATAAAATTGAGACGATTTCTGATTATAACAATGAAACTTGGTCAGAGTTTAATAAACTCAAAGGTTTAATTAAACCAAATTTTAAGTATGCTGACAAACCTAGAATGCAAACTTATTATTATTCCCGTCCTACTTCTCAAGATGTCTTAATAGAGGAACGTGATTGGAATCAGACTAATACGTCTTACAGTGGTTCCGAAATTTATGAATGGAATCTTGATGGTTTGACTGATAGACAATTGACTATTCTTGTGCATAGAATGCTTATATATGCAATTGTGACGACCTAAAGGGACATCACCTATGTTATTACCCATTTCGTATTTTCTAGGCCTTGAAAAACCTCATGCATTTGCCTTGATTTACGTGCGCAGTCCGGGCGCGTAGCCTGACAGCTTAAATGTGAAATTTTATGAAAAATGCTAAGATTTGATATTAAAATGAAAAATTTTGACTTCGGTCAACACTTTGGGTAAACGGACCCGGACACGTGATTTGACGGTCCCGGAGGGTCCGTAGGGAAAATATAGGACTTAGGCGTATGCCCGGAATCGAATTCCGATGTCCCAAGCCCGAGAAATGAATTTTTGAGTAAAATTATTTTCTGAAAATATTCAAGGAAATTGAAAATGAAATCTGATTAGAAAGTAATAGTATCGGGCCCAGATTTTGGTTCCGGCACCTGTACAGGTCTTATATATGGTTTAAGTACTTTCTGTAAAGTTTGGTAAAATTGGATTTCGTTTGCTGTGTTTCGGACTTAAAATGGAAAACTTGATGTTTTATGAAATTTGATAGAAATCGTCGATTTTGAGGCTTAATTCGACGTATATGATGTTATTTTGGCGATTTGATCGCACGGCTAAGTTCACAGGATGTTTTTGAGGTAGTGTGTCTATTTGGTTTGGAGCCCCAAGGGCTCGGGTAAGCTTTGGATAGGCCACGGATTGCATTTTTGAACTTGGAATTTGATGGTGTAACTGATCTGCAGGCTTCACATTTGCGAAGCCAGCATCGCAATTGCGAGCTCGCAAATGCGAGCTATTCATCGCAAATGTGAGGGTGCCCTTGCTGGCCAGGGATCGCAAATGCGACCATGTTGTTCGCAAATGCGAGTATGGGACCTTCGCAAATGCGACATTTCTGGTCGCAAATGCAAAGTCCCTCCTTTTTCTCAATATTCGCAAATGCGAACTATGCTTCGCAATTCCCATGTCAGTGGTGTTCACAATTGCGAGCCCCTGTTCGCATTTGCGATGCCAACCAGTAGCCTGCCCTGTACAAAATCGAATTTTTACTTCATATTTCATATTTTCTCAAACTCAACACTCTTAGGCGATTTTTCCAAAGAACAAGACTCTTCCAAATCAGTTGTAAACGGGTTTTACTCACTTCTTTCAATCATTAACATCATTTAACATGTTTTCAACTTAAAATCAAAGATTTTTATGCGTGAAATTGGATGTTTTGGGTAGAACTTAGGATTTTTCTAAAATTGGGGTTTGAGAGGCTAATTGACCTCCGATTTGAGAGATTTTTATATGGATAGACTCGTGAGAGTTCGGGGGTTCTAAAAATGTAAAATTTTCCCGACTCCGAGATGCTGTCTTGAGGGGCATTTTGGTCATTTCACCTAATTTCGCGCCGTAACCTTGAATTGAATAGTAGCATCAGTTGCATGAGATGTTATTTACGATATGAAATTTATTTGAATAGATTTGGGCCATTTAAAGACGGATACTTGTGGCAAACATGTGGTTTCGGGTTGATTTCTATACTTCGGACCCGAGGTAAGTGTTCGGTCTAACCTTAGCTTGAGGGAATAGGAGTTGAGTCTTGATTGGTACTTGCTAATTGTAGAGTACGATGTATAGGCATGGTGACGAGTATCTATACATTGGTGTCTAGCATGACCACGAGTCCTTATATTGTAAATATTCTGATTTTGTGGTAATTCCCATGCTTAATTGATGATTTCTATATGTTGTGAAGAATATGTGAAGGGAATTGAATTCTGTAAATTCTGTTAGAGCATTGGCTCAGATTGTGAAATGAATAATGAAGAAATATGAGATATTACAGTCTTTGGAGCATTGGCTCGAGTGATAGAATAATCATGGAAATGAAAGTGAAAGAAAGAGAAAAAGTTATTGAAATATACCCTTGCCGAGATTTACTTGTGCAGTAGATGTTCTCTTGCTGGGATTTAATTATTTAATTGATGTTACCCTTGCCGGGATTTAATTTTTTAATTATTGTTCCCTTGCCGGGATTCCTATATCTATTCTTTTTACTTCCTTGCCTTGTTTGTGAGTGCTATTTGGGTAAGGAAGAGTGTTAAAGCACGAAGGGTGATGTCGTGCACTTGTCTTGGTGAGAATGAGAGTAAAGCACGAAGGGTGATATTGTGCATTGTTTGATATTGTCTCCCTTGCTGGGATGTTGATACTTCTGTTACTGTTCCCTTGCCGGGATTTCCATATCTGCTCTGTTTACTCCCTTACCCTTGTTCGTTATTGTTGTTTGGGTGAGGAAGAGTGTTAAAGCACGAAGGGTGATGTCGTGCATTGTTTGACATTGTGAGGAAAGAGTGTAAATCACGAAGGGTGATGTCTTGCCGTACGATGTACCATTCTGTACCGATATCCATTGATTACATTATACATTGCATAGTGAGGAAAGAGAGTAAAAGCACGAAGAGTGATGTTATGCCATGATTTACATTGATTACATGATACATTACATAGTAAGGAAAGAGAGTGAAAGCACGAAGTGTGATGCCGTACCATGATTTACATTGATTACATTATACATTGCACAGTGAGGACGAGAGTAAAAGCACGAAGGGTGATGTCGTGCAAGTTTGTGATTTCTTGTCCCTATTGATATGCTGGCTTTGTTATTCTTTTCCTTATTTGGGATTATTGGATTTCTTATCTGAAACTGTTATCTCCCCACAGCATGTTCCCCATTCCTTTATTCATTGTTTTCTTCCTATATTTCTTATCCATTGCATATATCTATATATATTTATTTGAACTGCACAAGTTTATTTGGTATTCTGGTTCTAGCCTCGTCACTACTTCGACGAGGTTAGGCTAGGATTTACTTAGTACATGGGGTCGGTTGTACTGATGATACACTTGCACTTTTTTATGTTGTGCAGATTACTGTGACGACCCAAAGGGGTCATCACCTATGTTATTACCCACCCCGTACTCCCGAGGCCTTAAAAACCTCCTTTGTACTTACCTCGATTTGCATGCACAGTCCGGGCGCGTAGCCGGACATCTTAAATATGAAATTCTGTGAAAAATGCCATGATTTGATATTAAGATAAATAAGTTTGACTTCGATCATCATTTTGGGTAAATGTACCCGGACCCGTGATTTAACGGTCCCGGAGGATCCGTAGGAAAATATGGGACTTGGGCGTATGCCCGAAATCGAATTCCGAGGTCCCAAGCCCGAGAAATGAATTTTTGAGTGAAATTGTTTTGTGAAAATATTTAAGGAAATTAAAAATGAAATTTGATTGGAAAGTGATGGTATCGGGCCCGTATTTTGGTTCCGGCGCCCGATACAGGTCTTATATATGGTTTAGGTCCCTACTGTAAAGTTTGGGTGAGATCGGGTTTCGTTTGAAGTTTTTCGGACGTAAAAATGGAATACTTGATATTTTATGAAATTTGATAGGATTCAAGGACTTTGAGGCTCAATTTGGTGTATATGATATTGTTTTGGCGATTTGATCGCACGGGAAAGTTCATAGGATATTGTGTGAGTAATCTATGAAATTTGGTGTCCTTCCGAGATGTATAGGTCAGTTCGGCACGTTGTTAGCGATGTTAGAAAACTTAAAAAAAATCCTAAGTTTGGTTCTTGAGGTTTGGGGGTGTGAATTCATGTTTTAGCATTGTTTTGACTGTTCTTATGGCTCGATTGAGTCCGTGTTATGACTTGGGACTCGTTGGTATATTTTTCCAGGAGCTCGGGTGGGCCCAGGGCCTTCCGGACCCCGCAGGAGGCCAAAACCCAGCAAAAGCCACTGCTGGTGTACAACTACTGGTGTGGTCGCAGGTGCGGAGTCTTCATCACAGGCGCGACTCGGCAAGTGCGGAGTACTCTTCGCGGGTGCGGGACCGCACCTGCGGTCCCAAAGTCGCAGGTACGGAATCTCTGTGAGGCAGACCTATTTAAACGCCAATTTTGGGTTTCTTCTTCAATTCTAACACTCCCAACCTCCATTAGAGCTTCTTCAAGCTATGGAAAGGGTTGCCCACGATTCAATTCATCCAGGTAAGTAATTTCCTTGTCCGCTTCATGACTTTTAACATCTAATTCAAACAAAATTCCCTTTCAATTATCCTAAAATGCATGGGAAATTGCTAGAAAAATGTGGGGTTTGGGAGAATAGTGAAACCTTCATTTTTAGCCATGAATTCCTAAATAAATTATGTAATTACGACCCTTAGACCTCGGCATGGGCACGGGGTCGAAATTTCAAGAATCGTCAAGAATGCTTAAATTATGGGATTTCTTGTTAGTTCTCCTTCTTGGGACTGAAATTGACTTAAATATACTGTGTTTGGCTAGTTGTGAGCCGTCAAGAGTAGTTTCGGAGTTTCAGGCGCATCCGTACGTAGTGGCTATTACTGCTTCGTCCGGGTAGTTAGGACACATCATGTTCATTATTTTTCCCCGTTGTAGCCTAAATATGACTTGTATTCCTATGTGATACTTTATTGTTGTCTTTGAACATTGTGATTCTTCGCTTGATTTAGGTATGATAAGAGTAATTGCGAGTTGGGATCGGGCCGTACGCCACGGTAGAGTGATGATTGATTATATTGTGGGATCGGGCCGCACGCTACGGCAGAGAAATGAGAGAGTGTATATATTTTGGGAGCAGGCCATACGCCACGGCGAGACTTATGATTTCAGGATGTGATCGGGCCGTACGCCATGGAGAGACTTTTGATTACAGGATGGGATCGGGTTGTACGCCACGGCGAGACTTATGATTACAGGATGGGATCGGGTCGTACGCCACGGCGAGACTTATGATTACAGGATGGGATCGGGTCGTATGCCACGGTGAGACTTATGATTACAAGATGGGATCGGGCCGTACGCCACGGTGAGACTTATGATTACAGGATAGGATCGGGCCGTACGCCACAGCGAGACTTATGATTACAGGATGGGATCGAGTCGTACGCCACGGCGAGACTTATGATTTAATGAGGGGATCGGTCCGTACTCCACGACAAGGATTACAGGATAGGATCGTGCCGTACGCCACGGCGGATATCAACCTTATTGAATTTTGGCTTGTTATTTGATGTCTAATATTGATGTACTTGGTTAATTGTCTTTCATGCCTATTGTTTTCCTTACATCTTGCTTACTTTATTACTGTCGAACCTTAGTGAGTATCGAGTCGACTTCTCGTCACTACTTCTTCGAGATTAGGCAGGATACTCACTGGGTACGTACTTATGTATGTACTCATGATGCACTTTCTTTTCTTATGTACTTGACTGTGCAGGTCTGGAGGTTGGTACGTTTGATCATCAGTCCGGTGCTAGATACTGACCGGGGTTGGTTATACTTCTCGGTGAGCTGTTCTTCCTGGCAATTTCCTGGCAGCACCTTGGAGTTTCCTTTCGTTATTTTCCCGTCTATTTCATTCAGACTATGGATTGTGCATATTTAGGTATTCTGGTGTATTATGATAGTTGCCCGTGACATTCGTGACACTAGTTCCTGGCACACACGTGCGTTCATTTTAGGTTGTTGGGCTGCATTTTCATACATATGTTTATCTTTTGACTCACATATCAGATGTTTTAGTTTCATGTCACCGGCTAATATCTTGTAAATAAATGTTTAAAACTGGTAAAAGTTGGATTAATTAGTCATATGGGAAGGGTAGCACTTAGTAGAATTTATGTTGGCTTGCCTAACCCCGTTGTTGGGCGCCATCATGACCCGTGTGGGAAATTGGGTCGTGATAATTATGCAGCCGGACCCGGAGGACATCATTAGTTGGAGTGTATTCCAGCTCATCATAGAGGCTTCAAGGTATACCCGCTGGCGTTTGTGGGCCTTGGCGTCTCTTCCATCCCCTTGTCTTCGATTCTGTCTTATTTTTCCTTTAGTTTCAAAGGCAGACATGTATTTTCCTTTCAGACTTGTATTTAGCACTCTTAGACAGTTCGTGAGTTTGTGACTCTAGGTTTTGGGAAAGTTTACGTGTTGTTGTATTATGTTGCCCTTATTTAGCTTGGAACCACATTTATATCCGCTGTTAAATAGTGAACCGTCTAGTTCATCCAATTAAATTGGTGTTAATTTTCTAGTTTATTTATGTACGTTGTCTTGTCTAGCGAGTTCAACATTAGACGCCATCACGGCCCGCGGTGGGATTTCGGGTCGTGACAAGTTGGTATCAGAGCACTAGGTTACTTAGTTCTCACAACTCACGGACGACTTGGTAGAGTCTGAGGGATCGGTACGGAGACGTCTGTACTTATCCCCCAGAGGCAGCGAAGTTAGGATGACTCCATATTCCTTTTCTTCTCTGCCGTGCCCTATGATTCTGAGTACTGACTGAGTTTCTATTCTATTCTCCCGTAGATAGCGAGGATGCGTGCTTCCCTTGGTTCCTCCCAGCACCCTGACACTCCTGCTACAGCTCCTACTCGGGGTCGAGGTCGAGGATGAGGCCGTGCTAGAGGCCGAGGCAGGGGCTGGGATCAGCCTAGAGCAGCAGCCCCAGCAGAGGACTCTCAGGTCGAGTCTGACGAGGAGGTCCCAGTTCCGGATGTCCCAGTTGGACCAGCTCAGGTCCAAAGGGGTTCATAGCTACCCTAGTGCTTTAGGACGCCCTTGTCCGTCTAGTCGGACTCATGGAGAATGTAGAACATGCGGGTATTCTTCCTACAGCACCAGTCGTCTCTCAGGCTGGGGGAGGTGCCCAGTCTCCTGCCGCCCGCGTGCCAGAGAAGCTAGCTCCACAGTTACAGACTCCGGCACCTCAGCCAGCCGGAGTAGCTTAGTCGGGTATTGCAACAGCGGGAGCACCTATGTCAGCAGATGCTCTGTGGAGACTAGACAGGTTCACTAAGTTATTCACTACTATCTTTACTGGTTCACCATCAGAGGACCCCCAGGACTATTTGGACAACTGCCACGAGGTTCTTCGAAACATGGGCATAGTGGAGTCCAACGGGGTTGACTTCGCTGCTTTTCGGTTATTGGGCGCAGCCAAGAGTTGGTGGAGAGATTATTGCCTAGCAAGATAAGCTGGATCTACACCTTTGACTTGGACTCAGTTCTCAAAGGTATTTCTGGGGAAGTTCCTTACCATTACCCAGAGAGAGGACCTTCGGAGGCAGTTTGAGCGTCTCCAGCAGGGATCCATGTTCGTCACTCAGTACGAGACCAGGTTCATCACTCGACATGCTCTTATGATACTTACCACTGATCAGGAGAGGGTTCGGAGGTTTATTGAGGGATTGGTCCGGCCTATCAGACTTTAGATGGCTAGAGAGTCAGGTACAGATATATCTTTCCAGGATGTGACTAATGTGGCCAGGAGGATTGAGATGATTCTGTCACAGAGTGGTGGTCAGGGGGCTGACAAGAGGCCCCGTCATTTCGGTCGTTTCAGTGGAGCCTCGAATGGGAGCAGGGATTCTTCCGGCAGAGGCCATCCTCCCAGACATTTTCATTCAGTTGTTCAGGTTTCCCAGATACTTCAGGTGGTCGTGTTTATCAGCCGCACTATTCTAATCAGCAACCTTACAGTGCGCCACCATCTCCTATCAGTGCACCGCCACATCAGAGTTTCTGGAGTGGTCACATTTAGTTCCCTCAGCAGCCGAGGTCTTGTTACACTTGTGGCGATTCGGGTCGCCTTGCCATATTTTTCCCTCGAGCATCAGGTAGTTCTCAGCATCAGGGTTCCCGTGCCATGGTACAGGCACCAGGTGTTCCACAGCCTGCCCAACCAGCTAGATGTGGGAGTAGAGGTGCTAGAGGTGGAGGTAGAGTTCATGGAGGTGGAGCTCAGGCCGTCAGAGGTGGAGGACAGCCACCAGCCGGCCATCTCAGAGATGTGGTTCAGGGTGGTGGGGCCCAGCCCCAATGTTATGCTCTTCCAGCCAGGCTAGAGGCTGAGTCTTCGGATGCAGTCATTAAAGGTACTATTCGGGTTTGTGACACAGATGCTTCAATGCTATTTGAACTAGGGTTTACGTATTCGTATATGTCCTCCTATTTTGCACCATACCTGGTCATGCCTAGTGATCCATTGAGTATTCCGGTTTATGTATCTACACTAGTGGGTGATTCTATCGTGGTAGATCGTGTCCATCGTTCTCGTTTTGTGGTGATTGGGGGTCTTGAGACCCGTGTTGATTTGTTGCTTTTAGTTATGGTCGACTTTGATGTTATATTGGGGATGGACTGTTTATCCCCATATCATGCCATCTTGGATTTCCATGCCAAGACGGTGACCTTATCCGTACCAGATTTGCCCCGTTTGGAGTGGAAAGGAACTCCTGGTCATTCTACCCGCAGTGTTATTTCGTACGTGAAGGCTCGGCGTATGGTCGAGAAGGAGTGTTTGGCTTATCTGGCTTATGTACACGATTCCAGTGTTGAGATTCCCTCTATTGATTCGGTGCCTGTGATTCGTGAGTTTCCTAAGGTCTTCCCTTTTGACCTACCGGGGATGCCACCCGACAGGGACATTGATTTCTGCCGTGATCTGGCTCCGGGCACCCAGCCCATTTCTATTCTGCCATATCGCATGGCCCCGCTAGAGTTGAAAGAATTGAAGGAACAGTTGCAGGATTTTCTTGGGAAGAGTTTCATTAGACCCAATGTCTCTCCTTGGGGTGGTCCAGTGTTGTTTGTCAAGAAGAAAGATGGTTCGATGAGGATGTGCATAGATTACCAGCAATTGAACACGGTTATAATCAAGAATAAGTATCAACTTCCAAGGATTGATGATTTGTTCGATCAGCTTCAGGGTGCCAGGGTATTTTTGAAGATAGACTTGAGATATAGCTACCATCAGTTGAGGATTAGGGCATCCGGTGTCCCTAAGACAGCTTTCCGCACTCGATACGGGCATTACGAGTTCTTAGTCATGTCGTTTAGGTTGACGAATGCCCCAACAGCTTTTATGGACTTGATGAACCGAGTGTTCAGGCTTTATTTGGACTCATTCGTGATAGTCTTCATTGATGATATAATTATATACACCCGCAGTCAGGAGGAGCACGAGTAGCATCTCAGAGTGGTTCTTCAGACTAAAGGATAGTCAGCTTTATGCAAAAATTTTGAAGTGTGATTTCTGGTAGAGTTCAGTTGCATTCCTGGGTCATGTCATACCAGCAGAGGGTATTCAGTTTGACTCGAAGAAGATTGAGGCAGTTAAGAACTGGCCTAGACCAACATCAGCTACAGAGATTCAGAGTTTCTTGGGATTAGCAGGCTATTATCATAGGTTCGTGGAGGGATTCTAATCTATTGCAGCCCCGATGACCAGGTTGACCCAAAAGGGTGCCCAGTTCATATGGTCGGCCGAGTGTGAGGCGAGCTTTCAGAGGCTCAAGACAGCTCTGACTACGGCACCGGTGTTGGTTTTTCCCACAGGTTCAGGGCCTTATTCAGTCTATTGTGATGCTTCCCATATTGGGCTTGGTGCATTATTGATGCAGGATGGCAAGGTCATTGCTTATGATTCGAGGCAGTTGAAAATTCATGAGAAGAACTACCCAGTGCATGATTCAGATTTGACAGCCATTGTCCACGCACTGAAGATTTGGAGGTACTACCTGTATGGCGTGGCGTGTGAGGTGTTCCCTGATCATAAGAGTCTTCAGTACTTGTTCAAGAAAAAGGAGTTGAATTTTAGGCAGAGAAGATGGTTGGAGTAGTTGAAGGATTATGATATTACCATCTTATATCACCTGGGGAAGGCCAACGTGGTGGTCGATGCTTTGAGTAGGAAGTCAGCTAGTATGGGAAGTCTTGCTTTTATTCCGGTCAGTCAGAGGCCGCTTGCCTTGGATGTTCAAGCTTTGGCCAATCGATTTGTGAGGTTGGATATTTCTGAGCCTAGTTGAGTGTTGGCTTGTACGGTCACTCGTTCTTCATTATTGGAGCGTATCCGTGATCGGCAGTTTGATGATCCCTATTTGTGTGTCCTTAGGGACACGGTGCAGCGCGGAGGTTCCAAGCAGGTGACCTTATACGATGATGGTGTCTTGAGATTACATGGGCTAGTTTGTGTGCCCAATGTTGATGGGAATCGAGAGTTGATTTTAGAGGAGGCCCATAGCTCCCGGTACTCTTTTCATCTGGGCGTCGCGAAGATGTATTAGGATCTATGGAAGCATTATTGGTGGCGTAGAATGAAGAAGGATGTTGTGGAATATGTGGCGCGGTGTTTGAATTTTCAAAAGGTTAAGTATGAGCATTAGAGGCCTGGTGGTTTATTTCATAGGATTGAGCTTCCAGAGTGGAAGTGGGAGAGGATCACTATGGACTTCGTTACTGGACTTTCGTTGACCCGGAAGAAGTTCGATGCAGTTTGGGTCATTGTTGATAGGCTAACCAAGTCAGCGCATTTCATTCATGTGGCAGTTTCCTATTTATCCGAGAGGTTAGTTGAGATCTATATCTGGGAGATTGTTCGCCTTCATGGTGTTCCAGTATCTATCATTTCAGACCGGGGCACACAGTTTACCTCGCGTTTCTGGGGAGTAGTTCAGCGAGAGTTAGGCACCCAGGTGGAGTTGACCACAATATTTCATCCTCAGACGGATGGGCAGTCCGAGCGGACTATTCAGATATTGGAGGATATGCTCCGAGCTTGTGTTATTGACTTTGGAGGATCATGGGATCAATTCTTGCCTTTAGCAGAGTTTTCTTACAACAACAACTACCAGTCGAGTATCCAGATGGCTCCTTTTGAGGCTCTATATGGTAGGAGGTGTCGATCTCCGGTTGGATGGTTTGAGCCGGGAGAGGCTCGGTTGTTCGGTACAGATTTGGTTCAGGAGGCCTTGGACAAGGTCGGGATAATTCAGGATAGGCTCCGTGCAGCTCAGTCTAGGAAAAGGAGTTACGCAGATGGCAAGGTTGGATATGTGGCTTTCATGGTTGGTGAGCGAGTATTGCTCCGAGTGTCGCCTATGAAGGGTGTGATGAGATTTGGGAAGAAGGGCAGGCTTAGCCGATTCATTGGTCCGTTTGAGATTCTTGATCGAGTGGGAGAGGTTGTCTATAGACTTGCATTTCCACCTAGCTTAACAGACATATATTCAGTTTTTCATGTGTCCATGCTTCGGAGGTATCACGGCGATCCAGCCCACATGTTAGATTTCAGTACTATCCAATTGGACAAAGACTTAGCTTATGAGGAGGAGCCGGTAGCTATTTTATACCGGCTGATTCATCAGTTGAGATCAAAGAGTTTCCCTTTTGTTCGTGTTCAGTGGAGAGGTCAGCCTTCTGAGGCATCGACCAGGGAGTCCGAGTTCGATATGCACAGTCGTTACCCTCATTTATTTTCCGACTCAGGTACTTCCTTCTTCTGTCCGTTCGAGGACGAACAGTTTTTTTAGAGGTGGAGAATGTGACGACCCAAAGGGTCATCACCTATGTTATTGCCCGTTCCGTACTTTCTAGGCCTTGAAAACCTCATTTGTATTTGTCTCGATTTGCGTGTGCATTCCGGGTGTGTAGCCGGAAAGCTTAAATGTGAAATTTTGTGAAAAATACTAAGATGTGATATTAAAATGAATAAATTTTACTTCGGTCAACATTTTGGGTAAACGGACCCGGACCCGTGATTTGACGGTCCCGGAGGGTCTGTAGGGAAAATATTGGGACTTGGGCGTATGCCCGGAATCGAATTCCGATGTCCCAAGCCCGAGAACTGAATTTTTGAGTAAAATTGTTTTCTGAAAATATTCAAGGAAATTGAAAATGAAATCTGATTAGAAAGTAATGGTATCGGGCCCGTATTTTGGTTTCGGCGCCCTATTCATGCCTTATATATCGTTCAAGAACTTTCTGTAAGGTTTGGTTGAAATCGGATTTCGTTTGATGTGTTTGGGACTTAAAATGGAAAACTTGATGTTTATGAAATTTGATAGAATTCATCAATTTTGAGGCTTAATTCGATGTATATGATGTTATTTTGGTGATTTGATCGCACGGATAAGTTCATAGGATTTTTTGAGGTAGTGTGTACATTTGGTTTGGAGCCCCGAGGGCTCGGGTGAGTTTTGGATAAGCCACGGATTGCATTTTTGAACTTGGAATTTGCTGGTGTAACTAGAATCGCAATTGCGAGCTCGCAAATGTGAAGGTGCCCTTGTTATCCAGGGATCGCAAATGCGACCATGTTGTTCGCAAATGCGAGTATGGGACCTTCGCAAATGCGACATTTCTGGTCGAAAAGGCGAAGTCCCTCCTTTTGCTCAGTGTTCGCAAATGCGAACTATGCTTCGCATTCCCATGTCAGGGGTGTTCGCAATTGCGAACCCCTGTTCGCATTTGCGATGCCAACCAGTAGCCTGCCCTGTACAAAACCGAATTTTTACTTCATATTTCATATTTTCTCAAACTCAACACCCTTAGGCGATTTTTCCAAAGAACAAGACTCTTCCAAATCATTTCTAAGTGGTTTTTACTCATTTCTTTCAATCATTAACATCATTTAACGTGTTTTCAACTTAAAATCAAAGATTTTCATGGGTGAAATTGGATGTTTTGGGTAGAACTTAGGTTTTTTTCTAAAATTGAGGTTTGAGAGGCTGATTGACCTCCGATTTGAGAGATTTTTATATGTCTAGACTCGTGAGAGTTCGAGGGTTCTAAAAATGTAAAATTTACCTGACTCCGAGATGCTGTCCTGAGGGGCGTTTTGGTCATTTCACCTAATTTCACGCCATAACCTTGAATTGAATAGTAGAATCAGTTGCATGAGATTTTATTATGATATGAAACTTATTTGAATAGATTTGGGCCATTTGGAGTCGGATACTTGTGGCAAACGTGTGGTTTCGGGTTGATTGCTATGCTTCGGACCCGAGGTAAGTGTTCGGTCTAACCTTAGCTTGAGGGAATAGGAGTTGAGTCTTGATTGCTACTTGCTAATTGTGGAGTACGATGTATAGGCATGGTGACGAGTATCTATACATTGGTGTCTAGCATGACCGTGAGTCCTTATATTGTGAATATTCTGATTTTGTGGTAATTCCCATGCTTAATTGATGATTTCTATATGTTGTGAAGAATATGTGAAGGGAACTGAATTCTGTAAATTCTGTTGGAGCATTGGCTCAGATTGTGAAATGAATAATGAAGAAATATGAGATATTACAATCTTTGGAGCGTTGGCTCGAGTGATAGAATAATCATGGAAATGAAAGTGAAAGAAAGAGAAAGAGTTATTGAAATATACCCTCGCCGAGATTTACTTGTGCAGTAGATGTTCCCTTGCTGGGATTTAATTGTTTAATCTATTTGGTTTACTTCCTTGCCTTATTTGTGATTGTTTTTTGGGTGAGCAAGAGTGTTAAAGCACGAAGGGTGATGTCGTGCACTTGTCTTGGTGATAATGAGAGTAAAGCACGAAGGGTGATGCCGTGCATTGTTTGATATTGTCTCGATTGCTGGGATGTTGATATTTCTGTTATTGTTCCCTTGTCGGGATTGCTATATCTGCTATGTTTACTCCCTTGCCCTTGTTCGTGATTGCTGTTTGGGTGAGGAAGAGTGTTAAATCACGAAGGGTGATGTCATGCATTGTTTGACATTGTGAGGAAATAGTGTAAAGCACGAAGGGTGATGTCGTGTCGTACGATGTACCATTCCATACCAATATCCATTGATTACATTATACATTGAATAGTGAGGAAAGAGAGTTAAAGCACAAAGGGAGATGCCTTTCCATGATTTACATTGCTTACATTATACATTGCATAGTGAGGACGTGAGTAAAAGCACGAAGGGTGATGTCGTGCATGTTTGTGATTTCTTGTCCCTATTGATATGCTGGCTTTGTTATTCTTTTCCTTATTTGGGATTATTGGGATTTCTTATCTAAAATTTTTATCTCCCCACAGCATGTTCCCCCTTCCTTTATTCATTGTTTTCTTCCTATATTTCTTATCTATTGCATATATGTATATATATTTATTTGAACTGCACAGGTTTATTTGGTAGTCTGGTTCTAGCCTCGTCACTACTTCACCGAGGTTAGGCTAGGCATTTACTCAGTACATGGGGTCATTTGTACTGATTCTACACTTGCACTTCTTTATGTTGTGCAGATTACGCAGCTGGACCCGGAGGACATCATTAGTGGGAGTGTCTTCCAGCTCATCATAGAGGCTTCAAGGTATACCCTCTGGCAATCGTGGGCCTTGGCGTCTCTTCCATCCCCTTGTCTTCGATTCTATCTTGTTTTTCCTTTAGTTTCAAAGGCAGACATTTATTTTCCTTTCAGACTTGTATTTAGCACTCTTAGACAGTTCGTGAGTTTGTGACTCCAGGTTTTGGGAAAGTTTACGTGTTGTTGTATTATGTTGCCCTTATTTATCTTGGAACCACATTTAATTCCGCTGTTAAATAGTGAACTGTCTATTTCATCCAATTAAATTGGTGTTAGTTTGCTAGTGTATTTATATACGTTGGCTTGTCTAGCGGGTTCAACATTAGACGCCATCACGGCCCGACGGTGGGATTTCGGATCGTGACAAGTTGGTATTAGAGCACTAGGTTACGTAGGTCTCACAACTCATGGACGACTTGGTAGAGTCTTAGGGATCGGTACGGAGACGTCTGTACTTATCCCCCAGAGGCAACAAAGTTAGGACGACTCCATATTCCTTTTCTTCTCTGTCATGCGCTATGATTCTGAGTACTGACTAAGGTTTATTGAGGGATTGGCCCGGCCTATCAGACTTCAGATGGATAGAGAGTCAGGTAAAGATATATCATTCTAGGATGCGGCCAATGTGGCCAGGAGGATTGAGATTATTCTGCCACAGGGTGGTGGTCAGGGGGCTGACTAGAGGCCTCGTCATTTCGGTCGTCTCAGTGGAGCCTCATCTGGGGGCAGGGATTCTTCCGGCAGAGGTCATCCTCCCAGACCTTTTCATTCAGCTCTTCAGGTTTCCCATGGTACTTTGGGTGGTCGTGGTTATCAGTCGCACTATTCTGATCAGCAGCCTTACAGTGCGCCACCAGCTCCCATCAATGCACCGCCACATCATATTTTCCGGAGTAGTCATTCGGGTCATATTCAGTTCCCTCATCGGTCGAGGTCTTGTTACACTTGTGGCGATCCGGGTCACCTTGCTAGATTTTTCCCTCGAGTATCAGGTAGTTCTCAGCATCAGGGTTCCCGTGCCATGGTACAGGCACCAGGTGTTCCACAGCCTGCCCAGCCAGCTAGAGGTAGGAGTAGAGGTGCTAGAGGTGGAGGTAGAGGTCATAGAGGTGGAGCTCAGGCCGCCAGAGGTGGAGGCCAGTCAGCAGCCGGCTGTCACAGAGATGTGGTTCAGGGTGGTGGCGAGAAGCCCCGATGTTATGCTCTTCCAGCTAGGACAGAGGCTGAGTCTCCAAATGCAGCATTACAGGTACTATTTGGGTTTGTGACAGAGATGCTTCAGTGCTATTTTACCCAGGGTTTGCGTATCCGTATGTGTCCTCCTATTTTGCACCATACCTGGTCATGCCTAGTGATCCATTGAGTATTCCTGTTTATGTATCTACACCAGTGGGTGATCCTATCATGGTCGATTGTGTCCATCTTCTTGTGTTGTGGTTATTGGGGGTCTTGAGACCCTTTTTGATTTGTTGCTTTTAGGTATGGTCGACTTTGATGTTATATTGGGGATGGACTGGTTATCCCCATAGCATTCAATCTTGGATTTCCATGCCAAGATGGTGACCTTAGCCTTACCAGATTTGCCCCGTTTGGAGTGGAAAGGAACTCCTGGTCATTCTACACCGCAGTGTTATTTCGTACGTGAAGGCTCGGCGTATGGTCAAGAAGGGGTGTTTGGCTTATCTGGCTTATGTACGCGATTCTAGTGTTGAGGTTCCCTCTATTGATTTGGTGCCCGTGGTTCGTTAGTTTCCTGAGGTCTTCCCTTCAGACCTGTCGGGGATGCCACCCGACAGGGACATTGATTTCTGCATTGATCTGGCTCCGGGAACCCATCCCATTTTTATTCCGCCGTATTGCGTGGCCCCGCCAGAGTTGAAAGAATTGAAGGAACAGTTGCAGGATTTTCTTGGGAAGGGTTTCATTAGACCCAGTTCTCTCCTTGGGGTTCTCCAGTGTTGTTTGTCAAGAAGAAAGATGGTTCGATGAGGATGTGCATAGATTACCGGCAATTGAACAAGGTTACAATCAATAATAAGTATCCACTACCGAGGTTTGAAGATTTGTTCGATCAGCTTCAGGGTGCCAGGGTATTTTCGAAGATAGACTTGAGATCTGGCTACCATCAGTTGAGGATTACGGCCTCCGATGTCCCTAAGACATCTTTGCGGACTCGGTATGAGCATTACGAGTTCTTAGTCATGTCTTTTGGGTTGATGAATGCCCCAGCAGCTTTTATGGACTTGATGAACCAAGTGTTCAGGCCATATTTAGGCTCGTTCGTGATAGTCTTCATTGATGATATATTGATATACTCCCGCAGTCAGGAGGAGCACGAGCAGAATCTCAGAGTGGTTCTTCAGATTCTGAAGGATAGTCAGCTTTATGCAAAATTTTCAAAGTGTGAGTTCTTGTTGAGTTCAGTTGCATTCCTGGGTCATGTCGTATCAGCAAAGGTATTCAGGTTGACTCGAAGAAGATTGAGGCAGTCAAGAACTGGCCTAGACCAACATCATCTACAAAGATTCGGAGTTTCTTCGGATTAGCAGGCTATTATCGTCGGTTCGAGGAAGGGTTCTCATCTATTGCAATCCCGATGACCAGGTTGACCCAGAAGGGTGCCCAGTTCAGATGGTCGGAAGAGTGTGAGGCGATCTTTCATAGGCTCAAGACATCTCTGACTACGGCACCGGTGTTGGTTTTGCCCACAGGTTCAGGGCCTTATTCAGTCTATTGCGATGCTTCCCATATTGGGCTTGGTGCAGTATTGATGTAGGATGGCAAGGTCATTGCTTATGCTTCAAGGCAGTTGAAAATTCATGAGAAGAACTACCTAGTTCATGATTTAGAGTTGGCATCCATTGTCCACGCACTGAAGATTTGGAGGTACTACCTGTATGGCGTGGCGTGTGAGGTGTTCCCTGATCATAAGAGTCTTCAGTACTTGTTCAAGAAAAAGGAGTTGAATTTTAGGCAGAGAAGATGGTTGGAGTAGTTGAAGGATTATGATATTACCATCTTATATCACCTGGGGAAGGCCAACGTGGTGGTCGATGCTTTGAGTAGGAAGTCAGCTAGTATGGGAAGTCTTGCTTTTATTCCGGTCAGTCAGAGGCCGCTTGCCTTGGATGTTCAAGCTTTGGCCAATCGATTTGTGAGGTTGGATATTTCTGAGCCTAGTTGAGTGTTGGCTTGTACGGTCACTCGTTCTTCATTATTGGAGCGTATCCGTGATCGGCAGTTTGATGATCCCTATTTGTGTGTCCTTAGGGACACGGTGCAGCGCGGAGGTTCCAAGCAGGTGACCTTATACGATGATGGTGTCTTGAGATTACATGGGCTAGTTTGTGTGCCCAATGTTGATGGGATTCGAGAGTTGATTTTAGAGGAGGCCCATAGTTCCCGGTACTCTATTCATCTGGGCGCCGCGAAGACGTATCAGAATTTGCGGCAGTATTATTGATGGCGTATAATGAAGAAGGATATTGTGACATATATGGCGCGGTGTTAGAATTGTCAACAGGTTAAGTATGAGCATTAGAGGCCTGGTGTTTTATTTCAGAGGATTGAGCTTCCCGAGTGGAAGTGGGAGAGGATCACTATGGACTTCGTTACTGGAATTTCGTTGACCTGGAAGAAGTTCGATGCAGTTTGGGTCATTGTTGATAGGCTAACCAAGTCAGCGCATTTCATTCATATGGCAGTTTCCTATTCATCCAAGAGGTTAGTTGAGATCTATGTTCGCGATATTTTTCGCCTTCATGGTGTGCAAGTATCTATCATTTCGGACCGGGGCGTGCAGTTTACCTCGCGATTCTGGGGAGCATTTCAGTGAGAGTTAGGCACCCAGGTGCAGTTGAGCACAGCATTTCATCCTCAGACGGATGGGCAGTCTGAGCGAACTATTCAGATATTTGAGGATATGCTTCGAGCTTATGTTATTGACTTTGGAGGATCATGGGATCAGTTCTTTCCTTTAGCAGAGTTTGCCTACAACAACAGCTACCAGTCGAGTATCCAGATGGCTCCTTATGAGGCTCTATATGGTAGGAGGTGTCGATCTCCGGTTGGATGGTTTGAGCCGGGAGAGGCTCGATTGTTGGGTACATATTTGGTTCAGGAGTCCTTGGACAAGGTCAGGATCATTCAGGATAGGCTTCGTGCAGCTTAGTCTAGCAAAAAGAGTTATGCAGATCGCAAGGTTCGAGATGTGGATTTCATGGTTGGTGAGAGAGTATTGCTCCGAGTGTCGCCTATGAAGCGCGTGATGATATTTGGGAAGAAGGGCAAGCTTAGCCCTAGATTCATTGGTCCGTTTGAGATTCTTGATCGAGTGGGAGAGGTGGCCTATAGACTTGCATTGCCACCTAGCTTATCAGCCATACATCCAGTTTTTCATGTGTCCATGCATCGGAAGTATAACGGCGATCCAGCCCACGTGTTAGATTTCAGTACTGTCCAGTTGGACAAGGACCTAGCTTATGAGGAGGAGCCGGTAGCTATTTTAGACCGGCAGATTCGTCAGTTGAGATCCAAGAATTTCCCTTCTGTTCATGTTCAGTGGAGAGGTCAGCCTCCTGAGGCATTGACCTAGGAGTCCGAGTCCGATATGCGCAGTCGTTACCCTCATTTATTTTCTGACTCAGGTACTTCCTTCTTCTGTCCGTTCAAGGATGAACGATTGTTTTAGAGGTGGAGAATGTGACGACCCAAAGGGTCATCACCTATGTTATTACCCATTCCTTACTTTATAGGCCTTGAAAACCTTATTTGTATTTTCCTTGATTTGCGTGTGCAGTCTGGGCACGTAGCCGGCTAGCTTAAATGTGAAATTTTGTGAAAAATACTAAAATTTGATATTAAAATGAATAAATTTGACTTTGATCAACATTTTGGGTAAACGGACACGGACCCATGATTTGACGGTCCGGAAGGGTCCGTAGGAAAATATGGGGCTTGGGTGTATCCCCGGAATCGAATTCCGATGTCCCAAGCCCGAAAAATGAATTTTTGAGTAAAATTGTTTTCTGAAAATATTCAAGGAAATGAAAAATGAAATCTGATTAGAAAGTAATGGTATCGGGCCCGTATTTTGGTTCCGGCACCCGGTACAGGTCTTACATATGGTTTAAGCACTTTCTGTAAAGTTTGGTTGAAATCGGATTTCGTTTGATGTGTTTCGGACTTAAAATGGAACACTTGATGTTTTATGAAATTTGATAGAATTCATGGATTTTGAGGCATAATTCGATGTATATGATGTTATTTTGGGGATTTGATCGCATGGATAAGTTCATAGGAGTTTTTTGAGGTAGTATGTATTTTTGGTTTGGAGCCCCGAGGGCTCGGTTGAGTTTTGGATAGGCCACAGATTGCATTTTTGAACTTGGAATTTGCTGGTGTAACTGATCTGCAGGCTTCGCATTTGTGAAGCAAGCATCGCAATTGCGAGCTCGCAAATGCGAGCTATTCATCGCAAATGTGAAGGTTCCCTTGTTGGCCAGGGATCGCAAATGCGACCATGTTGTTCGCAAATGCGAGTATGGGACCTTCGCAAATGCGACATTTCTGGTCGGAAATGCGAAGTCCCTCCTTTTGCTCAGTGTTTGCAAATGCGAACTATGCTTTGAAATTCCCATGCCAGGGGTGTTCGCAATTGTGAACCCCTGTTCGCATTTGCGATGCCAACCAGTAGACTGCCCTATACAAAAGCGAATTTTTACTTCATATTTCATATTTTCTCAAATTCAACACCCTTGGGCGATTTTTCCAAAGAACAAGACTCTTCCAAATCAGTTGTAAGTGGTTTTTACTCATTTCTTTCAATCATTAACATCATTTAACGTGTTTTCAACTTAAAATCAAAGATTTTCATGGGTGAAATTGGGTGTTTCGGGTAGAACTTAGGTTTTTTCTAAAATTGGGGTTTGAGAGGCTGATTGACCTCCTATTTGAGAGATTTTTATATGGCTAGACTCGTGAGAGTTCGAGAGTTCTGAAAATATAAAATTTACCCGACTCCGAGATGCTGTCCTGAGGGGCGTTTCGGTTATTTCACCTAATTTTGTGCTGTAACCTTGAATTGAATAGTAGAATCAGTTGCATGAGATGTTATTTAAGGTATGAAATTTATTTGAATAGATTTTGGCCATTTGGAGTCAGATACTTGTGGAAAACGTGTGGTTTCATGTTGGTTGTTATACTTCAAACCCAAGGTAAGTGTTTGGTCTAACCTTAGCTTGAGGGAATAGGAGTTGAGTCTTGATTGCTACTTGCTAATTGTAGAGTACGATATATAGGCATGGTGACGAGTATCTATACATTGGTGTCTAGCATGACTGTGAGTCCTTATATTGTGAATATTCTGATTTTGTGGTGATTCCCATGCTTAATTGATGATTTCTATATGTTGTGAAGAATATGTGAAGGGAATTGAATTCTGTAAATTCTGCTGGAGCATTGGCTCAGATTGTGAAATGAATAATGAAGAAATATGAGATATTACAGTCTTTGGAGCGTTGGCTCGAGTGATAGAATAATCATGGAAATTAAAGTGAAAGAAAGAGAAAGATAAAGAGTTATTGAAATATACCCTCGTCGAGATTTACTTGTGCAGTAGATGTTCCCTTGCTAGGATTTAAATGCTTAATTGATGTTACCCTTGTTGGGATTTAATTGTTTAATTGATGTTACCATTGCCGGGATTTAATTGTTTAATTATTGTTCCCTTGTCGGGATTCCTATATCTATTCTGTTTACTTCCTTGCCTTGTTTGTGATTGCTGTTTGAGTAAGAAAGAGTGTTAAAGCACGAAGGGTGATGCCGTGCACTTGTCTTGGTGAGAATGAGAGTAAAGCACGAAGGGTGATGTCGTGCATTGTTTGATATTGTCTCCTTTGCTGGGATGTTGATATTTCTGTTATTGTTCCCTTGCGGGGATTGCCATATCTGCTCTGTTTACTCCCTTGCCCTTGTTTGTGATTGTTGTTTGGGTGAGGAAGAGTATTAAAGCACGAAGGGTGATGTCGTGCATTGTTTGACATTGTGAGGAAAGAGTGTAAAGCACGAAGGGTGATGTCGTGCATTGTTTGACATTGTGAGGAAAGAGTGTAAAGCGCAAAGGGTGGTGTCGTGCCGCACGATGTACCATTCCGTACCGATATCCATTGATTATATTATACATTTCATAGTGAGGAAAGAGAGTAAAAGCATGAAGGGTGATGCTGTGCCATGATTTACATTGATTACATTATACATTGCATAATGAGGAATGAGAGTAAAAGCACGAAGGTTGATGTCGTGCCATGATTTACATTGATTACATTATACATTCCACAGTGAGGACGAGAGTAAAAGGACGAAGGGTGATGCCGTACAAGTTGTGATTTCTTGTCCGTATTGATATTGCTGGCTTTGTTATTCTTTCCTTATTGGGATGATTGGGATTTCTTATCTGAAACTTGTATCTCCCAACAGCATGTTCCCCCTTCCTTTATTCATTTTTTTCTTCCTATATTTCTTATTCGTTGCATATATGTATATATATTTATTTGAACTACAGAGGTTTATTTGGTAGTCTGGTTCTAGCCTCGTCACTACTTCACCGAGGTTAGGTTAGGCATTTACTCAGTACATGGGGTCGGTTGTACTGACGCTACACTTGCACTTCTTTATGTTGTGCAGATTACGCAGCCGGGCCCGGAGGACATCATAGTGGGAGTGTCTTCCAGCTCATCATAGAGGCTTCAAAGGTATACCCGCTGGCGTTAGTAGGCCTTGGCGTCTCTTCCATCCCCTTGTCTTTGATTCTATCTTGTTTCTCCTTTATTTTCAAAGGCAGACATGTATTTTCCTTTCAGACTTGTATTTAGCACTCTTAGACAGATCGTGAGTTTGTAACTCCAGGTTTTGGGAAAGTTTACGTGTTGATGTATTATGTTGCCCTCATTTAGCTTGGAACCACATTTAATTCCGTTGTTAAATAGTGAACCGTCTAGTTCATCCAATTAAATTGGTGTTAGTTTGCTAGTTTATTTATATACATTGGCTTGTCTAGCGGGTTCAACATTAGACGTCATGACGGCCCGACGGTGGGATTTCGGGTCGTGACATATCTAATGATAAAGGTAAAGGTATTTCTTAAAATGATGATAGTGAAAAACCTGTTGATTTCAAACCGAAACATGATATGTTTTTAGGAATAATGCAAATTGTCACTGCTCATAAATGGTATATTAAATGTACTATTTTAATTGATAATAGTTTTTCCATAACTGACGTTGCTATGATTGATAGTGGAGCTGCTGCGAGCTGCATTCAAGAAGGGTTAGTACCTACTAAATATTTTCAAAAAACCATGCATATGGTGAAATCTGTTTCTGGTCATGCTATAGATATAAAGTATAAATTACCTAATACACATATTTGTCAAAACAAAGTATGCATCCCTCACTTCTTTTTTCTGGTAAAAAATCAGTTATACCCTCCAATTATACTTGGAACACCTTTTATTAATGTTATCTATCATTTTACTAGCATAAATTCAAAAGGTTTTACAGCTACTTACAAAGATAAAAAAATAAGTTACTCTTTTGTTACAGATCTCGTAACCAGAGATATTAATGCCCTTATTAATATGAAGCAAAGACATATTGATTCTTTGCAACTAGAGTTATCTAGTATGTATATATTCGATACGTTAGAAACTGTTAGAATACAAGAAAAGATCAAATTGATTTCTGAGCAAATTGCTATTGATATTTGTGTTGATCATCCTGGTGCCTTTTGGAATCGGAAAAGTCACATTGTCACTCTTCCATATGAAGATAATTTTCTGAGGATGATATCCCTACTAAATCTCGACCTTGTCAGATGAACGCCGAATTGGTAGAATTCTGCAAAAAAGAAAATGTTAATTTGTTACAAAAGGGTTTGATAAAACCTTCAAAATCTCCTTGGTCTTGTACCGCTTTTTATGTTAATAATGCTTCATAAAAGGAACGTGGAGTTCCTAGATTAGTTATAAACTATAAACCCTTAAATAAACATTTAAAATGGATTAGGTATCATATCCCCAACAAAAAGGACATATTATTAAGATTATATGATGCCAATATATTTTCAAAGTTTGATTTAAAATCTGGATATTGGAAGATTCAAATATTTAAAGAGCATACTTATAGAACCGCTTTTAATGTTCTATTCGGCCAATATGAATGGAATGCTATGCCTTTTGGTTTGAAAAACGCCCCTTCTGAATTTCAAAAAAAAATGAATGATATTTTTAATCCATATTTAGATTTTATCATCATTTATATTGATGACATGCTAGTATGTTCTAAAACATTTAGAAATGCATATTAAGCATCTTGATATTTTTAAGAAGATTGTTATACAAAATGGTTTAGTTATTTCCAAACTAAAAATGAGTTTATTTCAAATAGACGTTTGATTTTTAGGACATAATATTTGTCAAGGAAAAATCACTCCTATTCAAAGATCGATTGATTTTGCATCAAAATTTCCTGATGTTATTACGGACAGAACTTAATTACAAAGATTTTTGGGAAGTTTAAATTACATATCCCCTTTTTATAAAGATTTATCTCGTGACTTGGCCCCTTTATATGATAGGCTAAAAAGAATTACAAAAATCCTTGGACTGATAATCATACTACGTTAGTTAAGAGTATTAAACAACGTGTTAAATCGTTACCTTGTTTGACTCTTGCTAATCCAGCATGGAAAAAGATTATTGAGACAAATGCGTCTAATATTGGCTACGGCGGGATTCTAAGACAAGTTAATCCCAGCGATAACTGTGAATATTTGATACGATTTCACTCGGGAAAGTGGACTGAAGCCCAGAAAAAATATGCTACTGTGGCTCATGAAATGTTAACTATTGTTATATGTGTTTTAAAATTTCAAGATAATCTATACAATCAAAAGTTTTTAATAAAACTGATGCTCAATCTGTTAAGTATATGTTTGACAAAGATTTTAAACAGAATGCTTCGAAATTAATATTTGCAAGATAGCAGGCTCAGTTAGCCCCTTTTGATTTCGAAATCCAGTATTAAAAGGGAATTGATAATTCTCTTCCTGATTTCTTATCTCGTGAATACTTAAGTTCATCATGAATTTCTATACAACCTTTCTAGATAGAGAAACATTAATCACTATTTTAAAGGTGGTTAAGTTATATAGAGACCTACATGGTCTTATAATTGAAAAAATCATTGACGATATTGTCGAAAAAGAATTTTCTATTCATGATTATTCTTATATTCTGATGAAATTAGAAGTGATATGCAAGACTATTATTTATCCGAATAAAATGAGTTGTTATATTTGCAGCATGGACCCCCCGTGGGCCAAAGGAAGAAGTAAAGGGGAAGGTGGAAGATCATCCCCAGGAAACTCATACTCTCATGGATCGTCATATGGATCCTCATCCAACACCCCAGTAATACAAATGGGAAAAAGGAGCTTAGTTAACGAGAAGATATCTCTCAAAGGAGAATCTTTGTGTACCCCTTCTATTCATCTGGAAGATATTCCAGAAGATAGCCCGTTATACGGACATCTGCAGGCATATTTAGCTTCCCAAAAGCAAAGTGATACATTTGATTCAGTTGCTAAAGAAGAGGACACTGATGATATCAAGTCCTATGAAAAATTGCCAAAAAGAGAAATAATATTTCTTCTAGAAAACTATGATATTCAGAGAAAAGATGAGCCTTGGAAGATATTCCAGAGATATTTGATTAATGGATTATATTATCCGGGTGAGTCATACAAAACTCGTTCCTATTATGAAACTATTCTCACCAGTACCGGCAGTGCAGAGTTTCAACACTTTTCCGGTTATAACACAGCCGAGAATGTTTATAGCTTCTAAAAAATACTTATCAAACAGATTATATCTGTTGAAGATTGGGGGATTTCCACAATGAAGGAAAGGCATATAAGCCTTAACAAAACGCGTATGAATTTTACATATTGGGATTATATCCAAGCCTTTGATAAAGTGCTTTATTATAATAATGAGAGACAAAAACATACTTGGTTCATAAAAGTATGTGCAAAGATATTTGCAGAACCCATTCCTAATTGGTTCCTAAATTGGTGGTCATACCACGGTCCGACAGTCAGAATATTACCGGACCCATTTCTTATGCTATACAAGGAATGGATAAAAATTTCGCCCGATTTGAATAAATTATACCTCACATATCATATCTGTTACTTAGAAAAAATTGACCAGATGTATTTCTTTATAGAATTCTATATTCCATGGATTCATAAACGGACTCCATAATTGGGATTCACTAATGAACAGATTCCTTGTTTATATAGGATATTTTTTAATAATTTTTGGGATAAATTGATGAAAAATATCCCAAAAAAAGTATTATATGGTCAAGAACTCTTGGATTCCATCAAAACAAAAATTCAAGAAGACTCAAACAATCCTCAGAGGAGAATGATTGATGATAGCTCAGTCAGACATATTGCCAGAAGAATCTCCATTCAGGAAGGAGATAAGAACGAAATGATCACTCAATATTTGGAAGAAGTAAAAAAATAAATTTACTTCACTCCCTTAATCAATATGAAAAGTCTGACACTTCGATGCAAAGTGAAACAAGAAACGATGATATCGAAGATTCTCAGCTGATGCAATCAGAGAAGATATTATCTGATAAAGATATAGAAAAGGCAGAAGATTTCGTCCAGCAAATAAAAGAATTAGAAATACGCAGACTATAATCAACAGTCAAATCCTCCAAGAACCCCACTCAACAGTAGATACACTGTTTACACAGTAGAAACACTGTATACACAGTAAATACACTATGTAAGAGACCCACATAGGGGACCCATATTACTATACATAGATTCTTTATATTTTTTTTCTTTTCTATATATAGGACCATTTTTTTTTAAGAGAAGGCATCAGCCATTCTCACTCTCTCTCTTGTAATACCACTCTCTCTCTTGTAAATTTCTCTTTCTCTAGATTGAAGAAAAGAAAGTTTCCAGATTATAACAAACAGACCTTGCATCCCGGTTTTACAAGGTATTAAATTTATTTATTTCTTTAGTTGATAGTTTATTATTACTTCGTTGTCTCCCCAGCCATGACAATGTCCGGCTAAAAGATTCATATCTATGTTGAATATCTAATTTCTTTTACATATTAACCATGAAAGATCTAGACTCTATCAAAATATAAAGGAATTTTAATATAGTTTCTTGGCTTGGTTCCAAGATGGTGGTACAGTCGAATCTAGTACGACTCTTATTGGCTTTTCCTTAGTGGCTCCGTCTAGCAAGCCGTGACACTAAAAGCCCGCTGAAGGTGTTAAAAGGGCGTCCTCTCTCACGGTTAGAACCGCTAGACACATGGGCTCAATAAGAGTATGTATTAGATCCAGACAGGCCCCTTGCTTGGGTAAAAGGATAGATCCTTCCATACAGTCATTAAGCTCTATCAAAATTCTTTTATATTTTGGTTACTGGCCGAGCAGATTACCGCCAGCCTTGATCTGTTTTTCATGGTTACTGGCCGAGCGGACTACCGCTGGCCTTGATCCTGTAGAATGGTATCAGAGCCTAGGAACCTTCATGGTAAATATGTTATAGATCTGAGGTGTTTAACATAGATATGAGGTTTTTGGAATGGATCTTGGAGAAACAAGTACTAAAAGTACTAGACTTGAAGAGGTTGATATACCTTAAAACCTTGATTTGTTAAACAAATGGACAATTCCCAAAGTCTCTATTAAAATAATTTATGATTATGGTTGGTTTGATAAACTATCTTCAAAACAATTGATAAAGACAACTGAGCAATCTTTAGCCTTAAGTTCGTCAGAACAAGCTATTCGTTTATTAAATAAACATGATGTTACTCTGTATAAAATCATTATAATTATCTGCATATTGGTATGGTTCAAATTGCTTTTAAACCATTAACCCTTAAAGGGTTACCAGAGACATTTTTGGCAGCTCTTCGAATGCTAGAAACTTGAATTTCAGACAGTCTCTGATGGGTTCAATTGAATCTACTGTGGCATATGGTCCAGTATATTTCAATACTCAACTCAATCTGCAATTATCTCTTTCTGATGTTAATATACTTGATGCATTGATATTAAATGTGAAGACGCATGGTTATAATTATGCACCTGGTTCTGAACTTATATGTTTATCTTACAGAATTTATTTCAAATTGTTGTCCACATTAAATCCGAGATGTAAATTATACGATACATCAGATCAGACTATACTAGTGGAAACCAATTTTACTAAGTCTAAGGTCACCACAGGGAGACCTATTAAGTGGGAAGAAATTAATTTCCTGACTACTTGGACTTTAAATTCGGATCCCCAAGTCAGATCACTGACGCTGTGTCAAATAGTGAATTTTCGCATATCACTCAGAATTCGGATGGTAGGATTTGTATTCAATTTGATGATAAGCCTACTATTTATAACAGACATTCATTTTCCAATCATAGACTGTTACCTGTTATTCAACATATTTCTCCTGTTGAGTCAGTCTATGGACCAGCTCGAAATCGTGCAGCTTCTTTACACACTATTTCTATTAGAATTAGTGATAAGCCTGTTGAAAGGGTTAAAATTAATCCTCAAACAAATATTGTTCAGGATAGTGATAATATTTCTGATAAGAATATTCCTTCTGCATCCGAAATGGATTTCAACCTCAATGATGTTTAATAATTCCACACCAAATCAATTTTAGTCCAGGATCACTGGCAAGAAAGTATATTCAAAAGGATTTCTTTAGTGATAAATGGAACCGGTTTAAAACTTGGTTTTTTGAAACTTATAGTACAGAGGATTTAAATAATATTTTCCAAGAGTTTTATGAAACGTGTTCTTTGCATAATCAAATCATGTATTTTGTTCCTTGGTTTATAACCACTTATTTACCGCTTTACATAAAGGTTTTAGAAAGATCTTATAAATATGGAAGTGGTAATATTATTAAAGCTATATACCTTCCTCAAGCACCTTTTATTTTACCTAATAATACAGGTATCGGCATTTCAAAAATTTATTGATGAAAATGTTGTTGCAGTTAGCATCGCAGAAATTAATAATTTAATTTCTCAAAATAATTATTTAAGTTTGTATGTTAAAGTTTTGGATGAACATATCAGTTCTCTTGATAAAAAACTTGATGAGTTAACAGTTTTGATAAAAGAAATGAGTACTAGCAAGAAAGATAACTGATATTTCCTCCACTTCAAGAAGAAAATCAGATGCTCAAATTGTTCTTACTCATGTTCAAAGACCTCCTGAGATTCAGGATTTTAAATTTAAATTATTTAGGGGCGGGCCGTTTGGTATGAGGTATAAGAAGGTATAAGGGTGGTATAAAAATTTAATACCGCCTTAATACTCTGTTTGGTTAACAAACCAGGTATAAGTTATCCTGGTGTTAATTTTAATACTGGGATAACTTATACCTTATAGAAGGTGGGGTAATTAGCACCGGTATAACCTATACCTTCTTCTTAGAAATTATGCAATTGTTATTCTTAGTACAACATACCAAACAATGAATAAACAACAATCCCAGCATAACTAATCCCAGCATAAATTATCCCAATATAACTTACACCGACATAACTTATACCGGTATAAATCGTATTCCAACCAAACGACCCATTAATGATTTGGAAGAACTTCTTGATAAAAAGCTTTCTAGTTTAGATATTAAGCCAATTGATTTATCAAAAAAAAATACGGATAAAATTGAGAGGATTTCTGATTATAAAAATGAAACTTGGTCAGAGTTTAATAAACGCAAAGGTTTAATTAAACCAAATAGTAAGTGTGCTGACAAACCTAGAATGCAAACTTATTATTATTCCCGTCCTACTCCTCAAGATGTCTTAATAGAGGAACGTGATTGGAATCAGACTAATACATTTTATAGTGGTTCCGAAATTTATGAATGGAATCTTGATGGTTTGACTGATAGACAATTGGCTATTCTTGTGCATAGCATGCTTATGTATGCAACTATCTGTAAAAGTGTAAAAAAATATAGATAGATCTATTTGCAAAATGATTATTGCATGTTTTACTGGCCAACTTCGTGGCTGGTGGGATAATTATTTATCTGTTGAAGAAAAGGCTTCAGTTATTAATGCAATAGCCACTGACGAAGGAGTTGATAACTTAGGCATGGCTCTAGTAAAAAATAGAGAAGATGTTGTTTATACCCTTGTTCTTACCATTCTAGAACACTTCAATGGTAGATTTACCAATCAGAATGAGACTGTTCGTACTCTTTTGAACAGTATTAGATGTAGAACACTCAGTGAATTTAGATGGTATAAAGATACCTTTATGAGTAGGTTATGGAATTACCCGAAAATAAATATGAACATTGGAAAGCTAAGTTTGTAGATGGCCTTCCCTCTCTATTTGCTGAAAGAGTAAGAAAAAATATAAGAGTTAACTATGGTGAAATCCCGTTTATACTTATGGAAAACTGATAGGAGTTTGCACACAAGAAGGATTAAACCTGTGAAATGAGTTAAAATTGTCTAGACAGCTTAAGATAGATAGGCTTAAGGAGAAAAATCAATTAGGAGATTTTTGCACCCAGTTCGGTTTACCCGAGACTTCTACTCATAGCAATAAAAAAAAATAGGTATCATAGATATCCTAACCCTGATAGCCCTTATAAAAAGAAGAGATCGAGATACAGATCCAAAGAAGAGAGTGAAGCTAGGAAAACCTATCGCAAGTCTACTAGATTTCCGAAAAATAGGTCTAAGCGAGATCTTGTTGATATTATGTCACGACCCCAGTTCGCCCTCCGGGAACATGTCGTGACGGCACTTAGTCCCAATAACTAGGTAAGCCTAGTAATGCGGAATATCAACATAACTTGCGGAAATAATTAAGTAATAGGAAGCTGAACAATCAAAAAGGAAGACTGTATATAAATGCCACTTGGCATATACAACCCAAAATAATAAGGAAGTCCACAACATCACCCCAAAACCCAGAAACTCACGGGAACCACAGGCTAAAAGAATATAATACATTGCTCTAACTCAAGAATATCTATACAACTGTAAGGAAGGATAAACTTTTCACAAAAAGCTGGAATAAGATAGAGACTCCTGGTATGCGGACGCGGCAGATGTACCTCAAAGTCTCTGTTGTATATCTCAACCTCGGGGATATTGCACCTGAGTGGAGGTACCTGGATCTGCACATGAAAAATATGTGCAGGAAAGGGCATGAGTACACCACAGCGGTACTCAGTAAGTGCCAAGCCTAACCTCGGCCGGATAGTGACGAGGAAGGTCAGGGCCCTATTGAGTTCAAACAATATAATAGGAATTTACAGTATGAAAATAGGCAGTAATAATGAGTACATCAATGAAATAAGACAGGTCAAACAACGCAATAGCTAAACACAAGAACAAAGTAAACCCGGAATATGTACAGCATAATAACAATGGTAACAATGAGGATCTTCAGGGATACCGTCATGTAGTCCTTTACTCAACTGTCTAGTGGATCTCCCGGAATACCGTCCCGCAGTCCATCATATGTATATCCGAAGGATCTCCCGGGATACCGTCCCGTAGTCCATCATATGTATATCCGAAGGATCACCCGGGATACCGTCCTGTAGTCCATTATTGTGTGTATATCCGAAGGATATCTCGGGATACCGTCCCGCAGTCCATCATATGTATATCCGAAGGATCTCCCGGGATACCGTCCCGTAGTCCCAAAGTAAATATGCAGGGGGATCTCCCGGGATACCGTCCCGTAGTCCCAAAGTAAATATGCAGGGGAATCTCCGGGGATACCGTCACGTAGTCCCAAAGTAAATATGCAGGGGATCTCCCGGGATACCGTCTCGTAGTCCCAAAGTAAATACGGAGCCACAACAAGAAGACATTCAGAATTAGAGCGCAAAAATACAAGGCAACTATCAAATTCTAGCCTAACATGCTTCGCGTAGTACAATTAAAGCAATTTAAGCAAATAGGCAATCTAGGGTAGCTAGGCATGCTTTTCTAAGCTAACATAGACTATAATTGCAAGTAGAATAAGACAAGTAAGAAAGAAAGTCTAAATATTTAAATTAAAATCGTATTTTCAATAATTATCACAACTACGCGCTCGTCACCTCACATACAAGGCATTCAATTACCAAATATCACATCCTAAGGGGAAAGGTCCCCCACACAAGGTTAGACAAGCCACTTACCTCGAACCGGCTCAATGTCAACTTGAAACCACACGTTTGCCACAAGTATCCGACTCCAAATGGCCCAAATCTATACAATTCAATTACATATCGTAAATAACATCTCATGCAACAGATTATACTGTTTAATTCAAGCTAAGGCACGAAATTATGTAAAATGACCAAAACTCCCCTCGGGCCCATGACTCGTAATCGGGTAAAAGTCATATTTTCTGAACATCCATTCACTCACGAACTCATTTAACCAGAAACAATCGAAATCTGACGCCAAAAACCTCACAATTTTCCAGAATTTCGAAATTGGGAAATTCTCATCCCTTCCTATGGTTTTTCCCCCCATTTTTGATAATTAAACTAAAGAAAACAACGGGAATTAATAGTCTAACAATGAATTAGGATTAGGAAATGTTACCTATGATCCTCCTCTTTGAAATCCACAGAGAATCACCAATCCTAGAGCCCTCTCACGATTTTTGGAATTATGAACCCAACTCTCGGATTATTGGAATAAAATACCCAGGCAATCTGCACATGCAGACTCGATCACCACACCTAGGGTACTGCACCAGCAGAAAAAGCATCACAGGTGCGGAAGTCACTTAAATGCACAGGGGCCGCACCTGCGGTCATTTGGTCGTGCCTGCGGTCCCTCACCTGCGGAACCCAGGTCGCACATGCGACCACTGGCCCAAGACTCCCCTATCGCACCTGCGATCAAGGCCACCGCGCCTGCGAGGCTGCACCTGCGGAAAAACCTTCGCAGGTGCGAAGACACCAGAAGGTGCCTAGTTCAGCAGCAACAATTCCAAATTCTCACCCGTTAAGAATCCGAAACAACCCTGAGGCCCCCGGGACCTCAACCAAAACCACCAACCAACCGTAACACCTCATTTGAACTAGTTCGAGCCATAAAAACACGTCTCATAACATCAAAATCATCGTTTATGCAAAGATTCAAGCTTAGGAAATTCTAGAATTCACATCTAACGCCGAAACACGTCTAAACATATCCGAATGACATCAAATTTTGCACACACATCCCAAATGACATGACAGAACTACTACAACTTCTGGAATTCTATTTCGACCCTCGGATCAAAAATTCACTATCGTACCGGAAACTTCAAAATTTCAAACTTCGGCATTTCAAGCCTAAATGAGCTACGGACTTCCAAAATACATTCCGAACACGCTCCCAACTCCGAAATCACCTAACGGAGCTAACGAAACCATCGGATTTCCATTCCGAGGCCGTCTTCACACTGCTCCAACCACGGGAAACTTTCCAACGTTTAGGGACTAAATGTCCCAAAACTCTCTGAAACTTAAAATCGAATGTCCCGGCAATTCAATTAAGCAGAAATAGACTTGGGGAAAATAGTTAACAGGGGATCGGGAATTAATTCTTAAGACGACCGGTCGGGTAGTCACATTCTCCTATACTTAAAAATTTGTTCATCCTCGAACGGCATAAGGACATACCTGAAGTAGTGAAAATATGAGGGTAACTGTTGCGCATATCCTGCTCGGTCTCCCAGGTCGCCTCCTCGGCTGGCTGACCCTGCCACTGGACCTTTACTGAAACAATGTTCTTCGACCTGAGCTTTCTGATCTGCCTGTCCAATATAGCTACAGGCTCCTCAACGTATGATAGATCCTTGTCCAATTGGACTGAGCTGAAATCCAAGACATGGGACGGGTCACCGTGATACCTCCGGAGCATCGAAACATGAAATACTGGATGAAATCCTGCCAAGCTGGGAGGTAAGGCACATAAATAACCTCCCCAACACGCCTTAATATCTCAAAAAGGCCAATAAACCTCGGACTCAACTTCCCTTTCTTCCCAAATCCCATTATGCCCTTCATAGGTGAAACTCGAAGCAGAACCCGCTCTCCGACCATATATGAAACATCACGAACCTTCCGGTCTGCGTAACTCTTTTGTAAGGACTGGGCTGTACAGAGTCTATCCTGAATCACCTTGACCTTCTCCAATACATCCTGAACCAACTTTGTGCCTAATAGCCTGGCCTCACCTGGCTCGAACCAACCCACCGGGGATCTGCACCTCCTACCATATAAAGCCTCATACGGTGCCATCTGAATGCTGGATTGATAACTGTTGTTGTAAGCAAACTCCACCAATGGCAAGAACTGATCCCAATACCCTCCAAACTCAATCACACACACACGGAGCATATTCTCAAGAATCTGAATAGTGCACTCGGACTGTCCGTTCATCTGGGGGTGAAATGATGTGCTCAACTCCACCCTGGTACCTAACTCCTGCTGAACGACTCTCCAGAACCGTGAAGTGAACTGAGTACCTCTGTCTGGAATAATTGAAACTGGAATACCATGCAGACGAACAATCTCCCGAATATAAATCTCCGCCAACCACTCCTACGAATAAGTAGTCAGTACCGGAATGAAATGGGCTGATTTGGTCAGCCGATCCACAATCACCCAAATAGAATCATGCTTCCTCAAAGTCCGAGGAAACCCAACCACAAATTCCATGGTGATCCGCTCCCACTTCCACTCTGGAAGCTCAATCTGCTGAAGTAACCCTCTCAGTCTGTGATGATCTGGCCAGTCATCTTAAGAATTAACGCCATGATCCCCTATTAACTGTTTTCCCTAAGTCTATTTCTGCTTAATTGAATTGCCAGGACATTCGGTTTTAAGTTTCGGAGAGTTTTGGGATATTTAGACCCTAAGTGAGAGCTTAAGTGTTGGAAAGTTACCCGTAGTCGGAGCAGTTTGAAGATGGCCTCGGAATGGAAATTTGATGGTTTCGTTAGCTCCGTTAGGTGATTTCGGGGTTGGGAGCGTGTTCAGAATGTATTGTGGAAGTCTGTAGCTCATTTAGGCTTGAAATGCTTAAGTTTGAATTTTTGGAGTTTCCGGTCCGATAGTGTATTTTTTATCCGAGGGTCGTAATGGAAGTCCGAAACTTGCAGTAGTTCCTTCATGTCATTTGGGATGTGTGTGCAAAATTTGAGGTCATTCAGATAAGTTTAGACGTGTTTCGGCGTCAGATGTAAATTCGGAATTTTCTTAAGTTTCTAGGCTTGAACCTATGCATAATCGATGTTTTTGATGTTAAGAGACGTGTTTTTAAGGCTCGATCTAGTTCAAATGAGGTTTTAGGGTTGGTTTGTGGTTTTGGTTGAGGTCCCGGGGGGCCTCGTGGTTGTTTCGGATGCTTAACGGTTGAAATTTGGGAGAATTGTTGATGTTGAACCAGGCCTCTTCCGGTGTCTTTGCACCTGCGAAGGGCTTTCTGCAGGTGAGGACTCGCAGACGCATGGGCTTGATCGCAGGTGCGATAGGGGAGTTTTGGTCCAGTGGTCGCAAGTGCGACCTGGGTTCCGCAGGTGCGGGACCGCAGGCGCGACCAAACGACCACAGGTGCGGCCCCAGTGCTTTTTAAGTGACTTCCGCACCTACGATGCTTTTTCTGCATGTGCGGTATAGCAGGTGCGGTGATCGATTCTGTAGGTGCCGATTGCCTGGGTATTTTATTCCAAATCCGAGAGTTTGGTTCATAATTCCAAAAATCGTGTGAGGGCTCGAGGATTGGCGATTTTCTGTGGATTTCAAAGAGGAGGATCATAGGTAACATTTTCTAATCCTAAATCATTGTTAGACCATTAATTCCTATTGTTTTATTTATTTTAGTTATCAAAAATGGGGGAAAAACCATAGGAAAGGGATGAGATTTTCCAATCCGAAATTCTGGAAAATTGCGAGGTTTTTGGCATCGAATTTCGATAGTTTCTAGTTAAATGAGTTCGTGAGTGAATGGGTGTCCGAAAAATATGACTTTTACCCGATTCCGAGTCGTGGGCCCGAGGGATATTTTGTTCATTTTACATAATTTCGTGCCTTAGCTTGAATTAAACAGTATAATCTGTTGGATGTGATGTTATTTACGATATGTAATTGAAATGTATAGATTGGGGCCATTTGGAGTCGAATACTCGTGGAAAACGTGTGGTTTCAAGTTGATTTTGAGCCGGTTCGAGGTAAGTGGCTTGTCTAACCTTGTGTGGGGGACCTTTCCTCTTAGGATGTGATATTTGGTAATTGAATGCCTTGCACGTGAGGTGACGAGCGCGTACTTTTGCTAATTGTTGAAAATCTGGTTTTACTTTAAATATTTAGCACGAGTTTCTTCCTTACCTGTTTTGTTCTAATTGCAACTATAATCTATGTTAGCTTAGAAAATCATGCCTAGTTTCCCTAAATTACCTTAAATTGTTTTAATTGTACTACATGAAGCATGTTAGGCTAGAGTTTAATTTTTGACTTGTATTTTTGCACTCTAATTCTGAATGTCTTCTTGTTGTGGCTACGTATTTACTTTGGGACTACGGGACGGTATCCCGGAAGATCCCCCTGCATATTTACTTTGGGACTACGGGACGGTATCCCGGGAGATCCCCCTACAAATTTACTTTGGGACTACGGGACGGTATCCCAGGAGATCTCCCTGCTTATTTACTTTGGGACTACGGGATGGTATCCCGGGAGATCCCCCTGCACACTGATAGTAGGACTATGGGACGGTATCCCGGGAGATCCTTTTGATATACATATGATGGACTACGGGACGGTATCCCGGGAGATCCTTTGGATATACATATGATGGAATACGGGACGGTATCCCGGGAGATCCTTCGGATATATATATGATGGACTACCGGATAATATCCCGGGAGATCCTTTGGATATACATATGATGGACTACGAGACAGTATCCCGGGAGATCCTTTGGATATACATATGATGGACTACGGGACGGTATCCCGGGAGATCCTTCGGATATACATATGATGGACTACGGGACGATATCCCCGGATATCCTTCGGATATACATATGATGGACAACGGGACGGTATTCCGGGAGATCCTTCGGATATAAATATGATGGACTACGGGACGGTATCCCCGGGGATCCACCGGACAGTTGAGAAAAGAACTACAGGACAGTATCCTGGGAGATCCTCATTGTTACCATTGTTATTATGTTGTACATAATCCGGGTTTACTCTGTTCTTATGTTTAGTTATTGCCTTGTTTGACCTGTCTTATTTCACTGTTGTACTCATTATTACCCCCTGTTTTCATACTGTAAATTCCTATTATATTGTTTGATCTCAGTAGAGCCCTGACCTTCCTCGTCACTACCCGACCGAGGCTAGGCTTGGCACTTACTGAGTATCGTTGTGGTGTACTCATGCCCTTTCATGCGCATGTTTTTCATGTGCAGATCCAGGTACCTCCACTCAAGCGTTCTATCCCCGAGGTTGAGAGATACAGTAGAGACTTCGAGGTACATATGCTGCATCCGCAGACCAGGAGTCTCTATCTTATTCTAGTTTTTTTGTGAAAAGCTTATCCCTCCTTACAGTTGTATAGATATTCTTGAGTTAGAGCAATGTATTAGATTCTGTTAGCCTGTGATTCCCGTGAGTTTTCGGGTTTTGGGGTGATGTTGTAGATTGCCATATTGTTTTGAGTTGTATATTCCAAGTGGCATTATATACAGTCTTTCTTTTAGAGTGTTTAGCTTTCTTTTATTTACGTATTTCCGTTATTATGTTGTTATTCCGCATTGTTAGTCTTACCTAGTCATAGGGACTATGTGTCGTCATGACATGTTCACGGAGGTAAAATTGGGGTCGTGACAAGTTGGTATCAGAGCTCTAGGTTAATAGGAGTCACGGAACACAGGCCGGTTTATTAGAGTCTCGCTGATCAGTACGGAGACGTCTGTACTTATCTACGAGAGGCTATGTAACTGTTTAGGAAAAATCTTCACTTCATTGAATTCCTTGTCGTGCAATATCTTTTGACATCAATTCTAAACCTCTGTTTTCTATTCTCTCACAGATGGCAAGGACACGTGCTACTCGGGACGATCAGGCACCCGTGCCCCCTACAGCAACTGTCAGAGGTCGGGGCTAGGGTAGAGGCTGGGGACGCGCACGTGGTGCAGCAAGAGCACCTGCGCGAGTTGCCTCCGAGGTACCACCAGCAGATCCAACCGAGGTCCATACACCTGCCACGCCTACTCCCACTACTACTCTAGCTCTTCAGGAGACATTAGCTTAGTTCATGTACATGTACACCACTCTGGCTCAGGCAGGGTTGTTTCCCCTTGTTGCAGCCACATCTCAGGCCGGGGGAGGAGCATAGACTCTCGCCGCCCGCACTCCTGAGCAGCAGTGCATGTGGAGCAGGTCCCAGGGGTCATTCATGTACCGCTTGTAGTGCCAGCTCAGCCCGAGGATGGGTTAGCTGCTTCAGAGGACGAGCAGCGGAGACTCGAGAGGTTTAAGAAGTATGACCCTCCGGTATTCAGTGGACTAGCATCAGATGATGCCTTGGGATTCCTAAAGGAGCGTCACCATATTCTTCGCACTATGGGCATAGCCGGATCTAGTGGGGTTTCCTTTACTACCTTCCAGCTTCACGGAGCCGCCTATGATTGGTGGCGCACCTATGAGTTAAACAGTCCAGACGAGGCTGCTTCACCGACCTGGACCCAGTTCTCAGATATGTTCCTAAGAGAGTTTGTGCCTCAGATCCTTAGGGACACATGGCGCGCAGAGTTTGAGCATTTGCGCCAAGGTGCTATGGCAGTTTCAGAGTATGCTATCCGTTACACCAGATTGTCTAGGCATGCACCGGCTTTGGTTGCTACTGTCCGTGAGAAGGTTCGCCGGTTCATCTAGGGTCTTATACCACCCATCAGATCTAGCATGGCTCGAGAGTTGGAGATGGACATTCTTTATTAGCAAGTAGTGAGCATTGCTAGGAGGATCGAGGGTATGGTTACTAGGGAGCGAGAGGAGAGGGAGGCCAAGAGGTCTCGAGAGTCGGGCCACTACTTTGGTGCCCGTACCCCAGCAGCAGGTCGTCATGGTAGGGTTTATATGGTCCGCTCAGTTCATTCAGCTCTTCCAGCAGCTAGCGGTACCCCAACTCCACCCAGGCCTCAGGAGCCTTACTATGCACCTCCAGTTTCTAGCGCGCCTCCTGCGCGGGGTGCTTTCAGGGGTCAGTCTAGCATACCTGGCCCTAGCTAGTCACAGCCACCACGTCCTCCCAGATCTTGTTTCGAGTGTGGTGATACATTCCATGTGGTTAGGGATTGCCCCAGACTTGGTAGGGGTGCATCTTCACAGACTGTTCAGCCACAACGTGCTTAGGAGAGTTCTCAGGCCATTATCACAGCTCCAGTTGCTACCCCTCTGCCCAGCCAGCTAGGGGTAGAGGTCGGGGAGGTAGAGGTTTCCCTTGAGGGGGAGGCCAGGCCAGATATTATGTTATTCCTACTCGTACCGAGGTTGTTGCCTTCGATTCTATCATCATAGGTATTATACTGGTTTATCACAGAGATGCATCGGTTCTATTCGATCCAGGCTCCACGTATTCTTATGTGTCTTCTTATTTTGCTCTGCATTTGGGTATAGCCCGAGATTTTTGGGTTCTCCTGTTTATGTTACTACTCCTATGGGAGATTCTCTTGTTGTGGACCGCGTTTATCGGTCGTGTTTCGTTACTATTCGTGGTTTTGAGACCAGCGCGGATTTATTGTTACTCGATATGGTGGATTTCGATATTATCTTGGGCATGGACTGGTTTTTGCCCCATTATGCTATTCTTGATTGTCACGCTAAGACCGTTACGCTGGCTATGCCAGGTGTTCCGCGTGTTGAGTGGAGTGGTACTTTATATCACACTCCTAGTAGAGTTATATCTTTTCTTAGAGCTCAGCGTATGATTGAGAAGGGGTGTGCCACATATTTGGCTTATGTGAGAGATGTGAGTGTTGATACCCCTACTGTTAATTAAGTTTTAGTGGTCCGGGATTATCCCGATGTGTTTCCAGCTGATCTTTTGGGCATGCCGCCTGATAGAGACATTGATTTTGGCATTGATTTGTTAACGGGCACTCAGCCCATTTCCATTCCTCCTTACCGTATGGCTCTTCCTAAGTTGAAGGAGTTGAAGGATCAGTTACAAGAATTGCTTGATAAAGGTTTTATTCGACCCAGTTTTTCACCTTGGGTGCTCCTGTCTTATTTGTGAAATAGAAACATGGTTCTATGCGCATGTGTATTGATTATCGCCAGTTGAACAGGGTTACAGTAAAGAACCGTTATCCCTTGCCTCGTATTGATGATTTATTTGACCAGCTTCAGGGCGCACATGTATTTTCTAAGATTTATTTGCGCTCGGGTTACCATCAATTGAAGATTTGGGAGTCGGATATCCCGAAGACTGCTTTCAGGACTCGGTATGGCCATTATGAGTTTCTAGTTATGTCATTCGGGCTGACTAATGCCCCCGCAGCATTTATGCGTTTGATGCATAGTGTGTTCAGGCCATATCTCGACTTTTTGCTATTGTTTTCATAGATGATATTCTTGTTTACTCCCGGAGTCGGGAAGATCATGAGCAGCACCTGAGGTCAGTGCTTCAGACCTTGAGAGAGAAGAAGTTGTATGCAAAGTTCTCAAAATATGAGTTCTGGTTGAGTTCTGTGGCATTCTTAGGCCACGTGGTATCGAGTGAGGGAATTCGAGTGGATCCGAAGAAGGTAGAGGTCGTGCAGAGTTGGCCCAGGCCATCCTCAGTTACAGAGATTCACAGTTTCCTTGGCTTGGCGGGTTACTACCGCAGTTTTGTGGAAGGATTTTCATCGATTGCAGCCCCTATGACTAGGTTGACCCAGAAGGGTGTTCCATTTCAGCGGACAGAGAAATGTGAGGCGAGCTTTCAGAAGCTCAAGACAGCTTTGACTACAGCCCCAATCTTGATCTTGCCTACTGGTTCGGGGTCTTATACAGTTTATTGTGATGCCTCGCGAGTTGGCTTTGGAGCAGTGTTGATGCAGGACGGTAGGGTGATTTCCTACGCGTCCAGACAGTTGAAGATACATGAGAAGAATTACCCTGTCCATGACCTTGAGTTAGCTGCCATTGTTCACGCCTTGAAGATCTGGCATCATTATTTGTACGGTGTGCCTTGTGAGATTTATACTGACCACCGAAGTTTGCAGCACATATTCAGGAAGAAGGATCTAAATTTGCGCCAACGTAGATGGTTAGAATTGGTAAAGGACTATGACATCACTATATTATACCACCCTGGGAAGGCCAATGTGGTGGCCGATGCCTTGAGTCGCCGGGCGGAGAGTTTGGGGAGTTTGGCATACCTTCATGCGGCTGAGAGGCCTCTAGCTTTAGATGTTCAGTCCTTAGCCAGTCAGTTCGTGATATTGGATCTTTCTAAGCCTTGTCGGGTATTGGCTTGTATGGTTTCTCGTTCTTCCTTATTCGATCGTATCAGGGAGCGGCAGTATGATCATCCTCATTTACTTGTCCTCAGGGACACGGTCCGGCACGGTGATGCCAGATATGTGACCATTAGAGACGATGGGGTATTGAGGATGCAGGGTTGGATTTGTGTGCCCAATGTTGATGGGCTTCGGGAGTTGATCTTAGCAGAGGCCCATAGTTCGCGGTATTCCATCCATCCGGGTACTACGAAGATATATCAGGATTAGAGGCAGCACTATTGGTGGCGAAGAATGAAGAAGGATATAGCAGAGTTTGTAGCCAAGTGCCTCAACTGTCAGTAGGTCAAAATTGAGCATCGGAGACCATAAGGGTTACTTCAGCAGATTGAGCTTCCAGAGTGGAAGTGGGAGCGGATCACCATGGACTTTGTGGTTGGACTTCCTCGAACTTTGAGGAAGCATGATGCTATTTGGGTGATTGTGGATCGGCTGACCAAATAAGCCCATTTCATTCCGGTGCTGACTATTTATTCATCGGAGCGGTTGTCGGAGATTTACATTCGGGAGATCGTTCGTCTGCATGGTATTCCAGTTTCTATTATTTCAGACAGAGGTACTCAGTTCACTTCACGGTTTGAAGAGTCGTTCAGCAGGAGTTAGGTACTTGGGTGAAGTTGAGCAAAACATTTCACCCCCAGACAGACGGACAGTCCGAGCGCACTATTCAGATTCTTGAGGATATGCTTTGTGCTTGTGTGATTGAGTTTGGAGGGTCTTGGGATCAGTTCTTGCCATTGGCAGAGTTTGCTTACAACAACAGTTATCAATCCAGCATTCAGATGGTGTTGTATGAGGCTTTATATGGTAGGAGGTGCAGATCCCCGGTGGTTTGGTTCGAGCCGGGCGAGGCCAGGCTATTGGGCACAGAGTTAGTTCAGGATTCATTGGAGAAGGTCAAGGTGATTCAGGATAGACTCCGTACAGCCCAGTCCAGACAGAAGAGTTACACGGACCGAAAGGTTCGTGATGTTCCATATATGGTCGGAGAGCGGGTTTTGCTTTGGGTTTCGTCTATGAAGCGCATTACGAGATTTGGGAATAAGGGGAAGTTGAGTCCGAGGTTTATTGGCCCTTTTGAGATATTGAGGCGTGTTGGAGAGGTTGCTTATGAGCTTGCCTTACCTCCCAGCTTGGCAGGAGTTCATCCGGTATTTCATGTTTCGATGCTCCGGAGATATCACGGTGACCCATCCCATGTCTTGGATTTCAGCTCAGTCCATTTGGACAAGGATCTATCATATATTGAGGAGCCTGTGGCTATATTGGACAGGCAGGTCAGAAAGCTCAGGTCGAAGAACATTGCTTCAGTGAAGGTTCAGTGGCGGGGTCAGCCGGCCGAGGAGGCGACCTGGGAGACCGAGCAGGTTATACGTAGCAGTTACCCTCATCTTTTCACTACTTCAGGTATGTTCTTATGATCGTTCGAGGACGAACCAATTTTTAAGTGTGGGAGGATGTGACGACCCGGCCGGTCATCTTAAGAATTAACGCCTCGATCCCCTGTTAACTATTTTTCCCAAGTCTATTTCTGCTTAAATGCATTGTCAGGACGTTCGGTTTTAAGTTTCGGAGAGTTTTGGCATATTTAGACCCTAAGTGAGAGCTTAAGTGTTGGAAAGTTGCCCGTAGTCGGAGCAGTGTGAAGACAGACTCAGAATGGAAATCTGATGGTTCCGTTAGCTCCGTTAGGTGATTTCGGGGTTGGGAGCATGTTCAGAATGTATTGTGGAAGTCCGTAGCTCATTTAGGCTTGAAATGCCGAAGTTTGAATTTTTGGAGTTTCCGGTCCGATAGTGAATTTTTGATCCGAGGGTCGGAGTGGAAGTTCGGAAGTTGCAGTAGTTCCGTCATGTCATTTGGGATGTGTGTTCAAAATTTGAGGTCATTCAGATAAGTTTAGACGTGTTTCGGTGTCGGATGTGAATTCAGAATTTTCTTAAGTTTCTAGGCTTGAACCTATGCATAATCGATGTTTTTGATGTTAAGAGACGTGTTTTTAAGGCTCGACCTAGTTCAAATGAGGTGTTAGGGTTGGTTGGTGGTTTTGGTTGAGGTCCTGGGGGGCCTCGGGGTTGTTTCGGATGCTTAACGGCTGAAATTTAGGAGAATTGTTGTTGTTGAACCAGGCCTCTTCTGGTGTCTTCGCACCTGCGAAGGGCTTTCCGCAGGTGCGGACTCGCATACGCGTGGGCTTGATCGCAGGTGCGATAGGGGAGTTTTGGGCCACTTGTCACAGGTGCGACCTGGGTTCCGCAAGTGCGGGACCGCAGGCGCGACCAAACGACCGCAGGTGCGGTCCCAGTGCTTTTTAAGTGACTTCCGCATCTGCGATGCTTTTTCCGCAGGTGCGGTGATCGATTCCGCAGGTGCGGATTGCCTGGGTATTATTCCAAATCCGAGAGTTTGGTTCATAATTCCAAAAATCGTGTGAGGGCTCTAGGATTGGCGATTTTCTTTGGATTTCAAATAGGAGGATCATAGGTAACATTTCCTAATCCTAAATCATTGTTAGACCATTAATTCCTGTTGTTTTCTTTAGTTTAATTATTAAAATGGGGGGAAAACCATAGAAAAGGGATGAGATTTCACAACCCGAAATTCTGGAAAATTGCGAGGTTTTGGGCATCGAAGTTTGATTGTTTCTAGTTAAAGGAGTTTGTGAGTGAATGGGTGTCCGGAAAAAATGACTTTTACCCGATTTCGAGTCGTGGACCCGAGGGGCGTTTTGGTCATTTTATATAATTTCGCGCCTTAGCTTGAATTAAACAATATAATCTGTTGCATGAGATGTTATTTACGATATGTAATTGAATTTTATAGATTTGGGCCATTTGGAGTCGGATACTCGTGGCAAACGTGTGGTTTCAAGTTGATTTTGAGTCGATTCGAGGTAAGTGGCTTGTCTAACCTTGTGTGGAGGACCTTTCCCCTTAGGATGTGATATTTGGTAATTGAATGCCTTGGACGTGAGGCGCACGTACTTGTGCTAATTGTTGAAAATCCGGTTTTACTTTAAATATTTAGCATGAGTTTCTTCCTTACCTGTTTTTTTCTAATTGCAACTATAATCTATGTTAGCTTAGAAAATCATGCCTAGTTTCCCTAAATTACCTATTGCTTAAATTGTTTTAATTGTACTGCGTGAAGCATGTTAGGCTAGAGTTTAATTGTTGCCTTGTATTTTTGCACTCTAATTCTGAATGTCTTCTTGTTGTGGCTGCGTATTTACTTTGGGACTACGGGACGGTATCCTGGGAGATCCCCCTGCATATTTACTTTGGGACTACGGGACGGTATCTCGGGAGATCCCCCTGCATATTTGTTTTGGGACTATGGGACGTTATCCTGGGAGATCCCCCTGCATATTTACTTTGGGACTACGGGACGGTGTCCCGGGAGATCCCCCTGCTTATTTACTTTAGGACTACGGGACGGTATCCCGGGAGATCCCCCTGCTTATTTACTTTGGGACTACATGACGGTATCTCGGGAGATTCCTTGCACACTGATAGTAGAACTACGGGACGGTATCCCGGGAGATCCTTTGGATATACATATGATGGACTACGGGACGGTATCCCGGGAGATCCTTCGGATATACATATGATGGACTGCGGGACGATATCCTGGGAGATCCTTCGGATATACATATGATGGATTACGGGACGGTATCTCGGGAGATCCTTCGGATATACATATGATGGACTGCGGGACGATATCCTGGGAGATCCTTCGGATATACATATGATGGATTACGGGACGGTATCTCGGGAGATCCTTCGGATATACATATGATGGACTAGGGGACAATATCCTGGGAGATCCTTTGGATATACATATGATGGACTACGGGACGGTATCCCAGGAGATCCTTCGGATATACATATGATGGACTACGGGACGATATACCGGGAGATCCTTCGGATATACATATGATGGACCACGTGACGGTATCCCGGGAGATCCTTTGGATATGCATATGATGGACTACGGGACGGTATCCCGGGGGATCCACCGGACAGTTGAGAAAAAGACTACAGGACGGTATCCTGGGAGATCTTCATTGTTACCATTGTTATTATGATGTACATATTCCGGGTTTACTCTGTTCTTGTGTTTAGTTATTGCCTTGTTTGACCTGTCTTATTTCACTAATGTACTCATTATTACCCCCTGTTTTCATACTGTAAATTCCTATTATATTGTTTGATCTCAGTAGGGCCCTGACCTTCCTCGTCAAATACCCGACCGAGGTTAGGCTTGGCACTTACTGAGTACCACTGTGGTGTACTCATGCCCTTTCCTGCGCATGTTTTTCATGTGCAAATCCAGGTACCTCCACTCAGGCGTTCTATCCCCGAGGTTGAGAGATACAGTAGAGACTTCGAGGTACATCTGCCGCGTCCACAGACCAGGAGTCTCTATCTTATTCCAGCTTTTTTGTGAAAAGTTTATCCCTCCTTACAGTTGTATAGATATTCTGGAGTTAGAGCAATGTATTAGATTCTGTTAGCCTGTGGTTCCCGTGAGTTTCCGGGTTTTGGGGTGATGTTGTAGATTGCCATATTGTTTTGAGTTGTATATGCCAAGTGGAATTTATATACAGTCTTTCTCTTAGAGTGTTCAGCTTTCTTTTATTTACTTATTTCCACAATTACGTTGTTATTCTGCATTGTTAGGCTTACCTAGTCATAGGGACTAGGTGACGTCACGACATGTTCATGGAGGGCGAACTGGGGTCGTGACTCAGTCTCTGATGCTCACTTTTGACCTGCTGACAGTTGAGGCACTTGGCTACAAACTCTGCTATATCCTTCTTCATTCTTCGCCACCAATAGTGTTGCCTCAAATCCTGATACATCTTCGTAGTACCCGGATGGATGGAATACCGTGAACTATGGGCCTCTGCTAAAATCAACTCCCAAAGCCCATCAACATTGGGCACACAAATCCGTCCCTGCATCCTCAATACCCCGTCATCTCCAATGGTCACATCTCTGGCATCACCGTGCTTGACCGTGTCCCCGAGGACAAGTAAATGAGGATCATCATACTGCCGCTCCCTGATACGATCGAATAAGGAAGACCGAGAAACCACACAAGCTAATACCCGGCAAGGCTCAGAAAGATCCAATCTCACGAACTGACTGGATAAGGACTGATCATCTAAGGCTAGGGGCCTCTCAGGTGCAGGAAGGTATGCCAAACTCCCCAAGCTCTCCGCCCGGCGACTCAAAGCGTCGGCCACCACATTGGCCTTCCCCGGGTGGTATAGTATAGTGATGTCATAGTCCTTTAGCAACTCTAACCATCTACGCTGGCGCAAATTTAGATCCTTCTGTCTGAATATGTGTTGCAAACTCCGGTGGTCAGTATAAATCTCACAAGGCACATCGTACAAATAATGACGTCAGATCTTCAAGGCGTGAACAATGGCAGCTAACTCAAGGTCATGGACAAGGTAATTTTTCTCATGTATCTTCAACTGTTTGGACACGTAGGCGATCACCCTACCGTCCTGCATCAACACTGCTCCAAGGCAACTCGCGAGGCATCACAATAAACTGTATAAGAACCCGAACCAGTAGGTAAGATCAAGATTGGGGCTCTAGTAGAAGTTGTCTTGAGCTTCTGAAAGCTTGCCTCACACTCCTCTGTCCACTGAAATGGAGCACCCTTCTGGGTCAATCTGGTCATCGGAGCTGCAATCGATGAAAATCCCTCCATAAAACGGCGGTAGTAACCCGCCAAGCCAAGGAAACTGCAAATCTCTGTAATTGAGGACGGCCTGGGCCAACACTGCACGGCCTCTACCTTCTTCGGATCCACTCGAATGACCTCACTCGATACCACGTGGCCTAAGAATGCCACAGAACTCAACCAAAACTCACATTTTGAGAACTTTGCATACAACTTCTTCTCTCTCAAGGCCTGAAGCACTGTCCTCAGGTGCTGCTCATGATCTTCCCGACTCCGGGAGTAAACAAGAATATCATCTATGAAGACAATGATGAACGAGTCGAGATATGGCCTGAACACACTGTGCATCAAATGCATAAATGTTGCGGGGGCTTTAGTCAACCCAAAATACATAACTAGAAACTCGTAATGGCCATACCGAGTCCTGAAAGCATTCTTCGGGATATCCGGCTCTCGAATCTTCAACTGATGGTAACCTGAGCGCAAATCAATCTTAGAAAATACCTGTGCGCCCTGAAGCTGGTCAAATAGATCATCAATACGAGGCAACGGATAACGGTTCTTCACTGTAACCCTGTTCAACTGGCGATAATCAATACACATGCGCATAGAACCATCTTTCTTCTTCACAAATAAGACAGGAACACCCCAAGGTGAAACACTGGGTCGAATAAAACTCTTATCAAGCAATTCTTGTAATTGATCCTTCAACTCCTTCAACTCAGGAGGAGCTATACGGTACGGAGGAATGGAAATGGGCTGCGTTCCCGGCAACAAATCAATGTCTCGATCGGGCGACATGCCCGAAAGATCAGCTGGAAACACATCGGGATAATCTCGTACCACTGGAACTGAATCAACAGAAGGGGTATCAACATCGACATCTCTCACATAAGCCAAATACACGGCACACCCCTTCTCAACCATACGCTGAGCTTTAAGAAAAGATATAACTCTACTGGGAGTGTGATATAAAGTACCACTCCACTCAACACGCGGAATACCTGGCATAGCCAGCGTCACGGTCTTGGCGTGACAATCAAGAATAGAATAATGGGGCGACAACCAGTCCATGACCAAGATAATATCAAAATCCACCATATCAAGTAACAATAAATCCGCACCGGGCTTAAAACCACGAATAGTAACCAAACACGACCGATAAATGCGGTCCACAACAAGAGAATCTCCCACAGGAGTAGAAACATAAACAGGAGAACCCAAAGAATCTCGGGCTATACCCAAATACGGAGCAAAATAAGAAGACACATACGAATACGTGGAGCATGGATCGAATAGAACCGTGCATCTCTGTGACAAACCAGTATAATACCTATGATGATAGAATCGGAGGCAACAGCCTCGGTACTAACAGGAATAGCATAATATCTGGCCTGGCCTCCCCCTCGAGGGCGACCTCTACCTCCCCGACCTCCTCCCCTAGCTGGTTGGGCAGGTGGGATAGCTGCTGGAGCTCTTATCATGGCTTGAGAACTCTGTTGAGCACGTTGTGGCTGAAAAGTCTGTGAAGTTGCACCCCTACCAAGTCTGGGGAAGTCCCTAACCATATGGCATGTATCGACACACTCGAAACAAGATCTTGGAGGACGTGGTGGATGTGACTTGCTAGGGCCAGGTCTGCTAGACTGGCCTCTGAAAGCACCCCGCGCAAAAGGCGCGCTAGAAACTGGAGGTGCATAATAAGGCTCCTGAGGCTTGGGTGGAGCTGGGGTACCGCTGGCCGCTGGAAAAGCTGAATGAATTGGGCGAACCATATAACCCCTACCATGACGACCTGCTGCTGGGGTATGGGCACCAAAGTAGTAGTCCGAATCTCGAGACCTCTTGGCCTCCCTCTCCTCTCGCTCCCTAGCAAGCATACCCTTGATCCTCCTAGCAATGCCACTACCTGCTGATAAGGAATGTCCATCTCCAACTCTCGAGCCATGCTAGATCTAATGGGTGGGATAATACCCTCGATGAACCGGTGAACCCTCTCGCGGACAGTAACAACCAAAGTCGGTGCATGCCTAGCCAATCTGGTGTAACGGATAGCATACTCTGAAACTATCATAGCACCCTGGCACAAATGCTCAAACTCTTCTTGCCATGCGTCCCTGAGGCTCTGAGGAACAAACTCTCTCAGGAACATATCTGAGAACTGGGTCCAGGTCAGTGAAGCAGCCTCGTCTGGACTGTCTAACTCATAGGTGCGCCACCAATCATAGGCGGCTCCACGAAGCTGGAAGGTAGTAAAGGAAACCCCACTAGATCCGGCTATGCCCATAGTGCGAAGAATACGGTGACACTCCTCTAGAAATCCCAAGGCATCATCTGATGCTAGTCCGCTGAATACCGGAGGGTCATACTTCTTAAACCTCTCAAGTCTCTGTTGCTCGTCCTCTTAAGCACCTGACCCATCCTCGGGCTGAGCTGGCACTACAGGCGGTACAGGAATGATCTCTGGGACCTGCTCCACATGCACTCGCTGCTCAGGAGTGCGGGTGGCAGGAGTCTGTGCTCCTCCCCCGGCCTGAGATGTGGCTGCAGCAAGGGGAAGCAACCCTGCTTGAGCCAGAGTGATGTACATGGACATAAACTGAGCTAATGTCTCCTGAAGAGCTGGAGTAGTAGTGGCAGTAGGCGTGGCAGGTGTCTGGACCTCGGCTGGATCTGCTGGTGGTACCTCGGCGGCAGCTCGCGCAAGTGCTCTCGCTGTACCACGTGCGCGTCCTCGCCCTCTAACTGCTGCTGTAGTGGGCATGGGTGCCTGATCATCCCGAGTAACACGTGTCCTCACCATCTGTGAGAGAATAGAAAATAGAGGTTTAGAATTGATGTCAAAAGATATTGCAAAACAAGGAAATCAATGAAGTGAAGATTTTTCCTAAACAGTTACATAGCCTCTCGTAGATAAGTACAGACTTCTCTGTACCGATCAGCGAGACTCTAATAAACTGGCCTGTGTTCCATGACTACTATGAACCTAGTGCTCTTATACCAACTTTTCACGACCCCAGTTCGCCCTCCGGGAACATGTCGTGACGGCACCTAGTCCTTATAACTAGGTAAGCCTAGCAATGCGGAATATCAACATAACTTGCAAAAATAATTAAGTAACAGGAAGCTGAACAATCAAAAAGGAAGACTATATATAAATGCAACTTGGCATATACAACCCAAAACAATACGGAAGTCTACAACATCACCCCAAAACCTGGAAACTCACGGGAACCACAGGCTAACAGAATATAATACACTACTCTAACTCCAGAATATATATGCAACTGTAAGGAAGGATAAACTTTTCACAAAAAGCTGGAATAAGATAGAGACTCCTGATTTGCGGACGCGGCAGATGTACCTCGAAGTCTGATGTATCTCTCAACCTCAGGGATAGTGCGCCTGAGTGGAGGTACCTGGATCTGCACATGAAAAACATGCGCAGGAAAGGGCATGAGTATACCACAGCGGTACTCAGTAAGTGCCAAGCCTAACCTCGGCCGGGTAGTGACGAGGAAGGTCAGGGCCCTACTAAGGTCAAACAATATAATAGGAATTTACAGTATGAAAACAGGCGGTAATAATGAGTACATCAATGAAATAAGACAGGTCAAACAAGGCAATAACTAAACACAAGAACAGAGTAAACACGGAATATGTACAACATTATAACAATGGTAACAATGAGGATCTTCCAGGATACTGTCATGTAGTCCTTTTCTCAACTGTCTAGTGGATCTCCAAAAATACCGTCCCGCAGTCCATCATATGTATATCTGAAGGATCTCCCGGAATACCGTCCCGTAGTCCATCATATGTATATCCGAAGGATCTCCCGGGATACCGTCCCGTAGTCCATCATGTGTATATCTGAAGGATCTCCCAGGATACCGTCCCGTAGTCCATCATATATATATCCGAAGGATCTCCCGAGATACCATCCCGTAGTCCAACTATCAATGTGCAGGGGGATCTCCCAGGATATCGTCCCGTAGTCCCAAAGTAAATATGCAGGGGGATCTCCCGGGATACCGTCCCGTAGTCCCAAAGTAAATATGAAGGGGAATCTCCCGGGATACCATCCCGTAGTCCCAAAGTAAATATGCAGGGGGATCTCCCGGGATACCGTCCCGTAGTCCCAAAGTAAATACGCAGCCACAACATGAAGACATTCAGAATTAGAGCGCAAAAATACAAGGCAACAATCAAATTCTAGCCTAACATGTTTCATGTAGTACAATTAAAGCAATTTAAGCGAATAGGCAATTTAGGGCAGCTAGGCTTGATTTTCTAAGCTAACATAGACTATAATTGCAAGTAGAATAAGACATGTAAGAAAGAAACTCAGTCTAAATATTTAAAGTAAAATCGGATTTTAAACAATTAGCACAAGTACGCGCTCGTCACCTCACGTACAAGGCATTCAATTACCAAATATCACATCCTAAGGGGAAAGATCCCCCACACAAGGTTAGACAAGCCACTTACCTCGAATCGGCTCAATGTCAAATTGAAACCACACGTTTTCCACGAGTATCCGACTCCAAATGGCCCAAATCTATACAATTCAATTACATATCGTAAATAACATCTCATGCAACAGATTATACTGTTTAATTTAAGCTATGGCGCGAAATTATGTAAAATGACCAAAAAGCCCCTCGGGCCCACGACTCGGAATTGAGTAAAAGTCATATTTTCCGGAAACCCATTCACTCAGGAACTCATTTAGCCAGAAATAATCAAAATCCGACGCCAAAAACCTCAAAATGTTCCAGAATTTCGGAATTGGGAAATTCTCATCACTTCCTATGACTTTTCCCCCCATTTTTGATAAGTAAACTAAAGAAAACAACGGAAATTAATAGTCTAACAATGAATTAGGATTAGGAGATGTTACCTATGATCCTCCTCTTGGAAATCCATAGAAAATCGCCAATCCTAGAGCCCTCTCATGATTTTTGGAATAATGAACCCAACTCTCGGATTATTGGAATAAAATACCCAAGCAATCCGCGCCTGCGAACTCGATCACCACACCTGGGGGTACCGCACCTGCGAAAAAAGCATCACAGGTGCGAAAGTCACTTAAATGCACAGGGGCCGCACCTGCGATCGTTTGGTCGCGCCTGCGGTCCCGCACCTGCGAAACCCAGGTCGCACCTGCGACCACTGGCCCAAGACTCCCCTATCACACCTGCGATCAAGGCCACCGCGCCTACAAGGCCGCACCTGCGGAAAAACTTTCGCAGGTGCAAAGACACCAGAAGGTGCCTGGTTCAGCAGCAACAATTCCAAATTCTCACCCGTTAAGCATCCGAAACAACCCCGAGGCCCCCAGAACCTCAACCAAAACCACCAACCAACCCTAACACCTCACTTAAACTAGATCGAGCCTTAAAAACACGTCTCATAACCTCAAAATCATCGTTTATGCAAAGATTCAAGCCTAGGAACTTAGGAAATTCTAGAATTCACATCCGATGCCGAAACACGTCTAAACCTATCCGATTGACCTCAAATTTTGTACACACATCCCAAATGACATGACGGAACTACTGCAACTTCGGAATTCCATTCCGATCCTCGGATCAAAAGTTCACTGTCGGACCGGAAACTTCAAAAATTCAAACTTCGGTATTTCAAGCCTAAATGAGCTACGGATTTCCAAAATACATTCCAAACACGCTCCCAACCCCGAAATCACCTAACAGAGCTAACGGAACCATCGAATTTACATTCCAAGTCCGTCTTCACACTGCTCCAACCACGGGCAACTTTCCAACACTTAAGCTCTCATTTAGGGACTAAATGTCCCAAAACTCTCCGAAACTTAAAACCGAATGTCCCGGAAATTCAATTAAGCAGAAATAGACTTGGGGAAAACAGTTAACAGGGGATGGGGAATTAATTATTAAGACGACCGGCCGGGTCATCACTTATTAAGTGTTATAAATGCGAAAATTTTTGCCACATAGCTCCAAATTGTAAGCTTCAAAAGTTGAAAACCTTAGAACTAGACGATGAGTTACGTGATAAGGTTTATAGTTTGTTATACACTTCTGGATCTGAATCTGAAGCTGAAGTCGATTTATTTGAATTATCGGATAGTGATAAAAATCGTGATAATGTTTGTACAACTTGCAAAGGTGATACTTGTACTTGTGACGATGATGAATTTTACAAATTACAATCTCAATTTCAAGATTGGAACATGAAAACTATTACATCTGATAATGTAATAGAGATTTTAAAGGAAGTTACTAATGATATACTTCGTGAAAAAATTATAAATTTGGCTGCAAATCAAGTTCTAGTTCTTTAAAACCTTTTGAAAAACAAAAGAACGAATTTGAATATTCTGCGCCCTATTCTTTGTCCGAATCAATAACCGTCTTAATAATAAAAGTACTCTAACTAGAGATACTTCTTTTGACGATCTAAAGGTCGAAATAGAAAATTTGAAAAGAGAAATTAAGTCTCTTAAACAAAATCAAATGATTTGTGATCACATGATTACTCAGATAGAGAAAAATAATTATCTAGCTGAGTTATCTAATGATAAAGGTAAAGGTATTTCTGAAAATGACGATAGTGAAAACCATGTTGATTTCAAACCGAAACATGATATGATTTTAGGAATGATACAAATTGTCACTGCTCATAAATAGTATATTAAATGTACTATTTTAATCGATAATAGTTTTTCCATAACTGACGTTGCTATGATTCGTACTGGAGCTTATGTGAGTTGCATTCAAGAAGGGTTAGTACCTACTAAATATTTTCAAAAACCACTCATATGGTGAAATCTGCTTATGTTCATGCTTTAGATATAAAGTATAAATTACCTAATACACATATTTGTCAAAACAAAGTATGCATCCCTCACTTCTTTTTTCTGGTAAAAAATCAGTTATACCCTCTAATTATACTTGGAACACCTTTTATTAATGCTATCTATCCATTTACTAGCATAAATTCAAAAGGTTTTACAGCTACTTACAAAGATAAAAAAAATAAGTTACTCTTTTGTTACAGATCCCGTAACCAGAGATATTAATGCCCTTATTAATATGAAGCAAAGACATATTGATTCTTTGCAACTAGAATTATTTAGTATGAATATATTCGATACGTTAAAAACTGTTAGAATACAAGAAAAGATCAAATTGATTTCTAAGCAAATTGCTATTGATATTTGTGTTGATCATCCTGGTGCCTTTTGGAATCGTAAAAGGCACCTTGTCACTCTTCCATATGAAGATAATTTTTCTGAGGATGATATCCCTACTAAATCTCGACCTTGTCAGATGAACGCCGAATTGGTAGAATTCTACAAAAAAGAAATTGATAATTTGTTACAAAAGGGTTTGATAAAACCTTCAAAATCTCCTTGGTCTTGTACCTCTTTTTATGTTAATAATGCTGTAGAAAAGGAACGTGAAATTCCTAGATTAGTTACAAACTATAAACCCTTAAATTAACATTTAAAATGGATTAGGTATCCTATCCCTAACAAAAAGGATTTATTATCAAGATAGACTGTTACCTGCTATTCAACATATTTCTCCTGTTGAACCAGTCTATAGACCAGCTCGAAATCATGCGAAATTTTTGTCCATAAGAAATGGGTCCGGTAATATTCTGACTGTCAAACCGTGGTATTCTGACTGTCGGACCGTGGTATGCCCACCAATTTAGGAACCAATTAGGAATGGGTTCTACAAATATCTTTGCACATATTTTTATCAACCAAGTATGTTTGTGTCTCTCATTATTATAATAAAGTACTTTATCAAAGGCTCGGATATAATCCCAATATGTAAAATTCATACGGGTTTTGTTAAGGATTATCTGTCTTTCCTTCATTTTGGAAATCCCCCAATCTTCAACAGATATAATCTGTTTGATGATTATTTTTTAGAAGATATAAACATTCTCGGCTGTGTTATAACCGGAAAAGTGTTGAAACTCAGCACTGCCGGTACTGGTGAGAATAGTTTCATAATAGGAATGGGTTTTGTATGACTCACCCGGATAATATAATCCATTAATCAAATATCTCTGGAATATCTTCCAAGGCTCATCTTTTCTCTGAATCTCAGAGTTTTATAAAAGAAATATTTATTCTCTTTTTGGCAATTTTTCATAGGACTTGATATCATTAGTGTCCTCTCTTTAGAAACTGAAGCAAATGTATCACTTTGCTTTTGGGCAGCTACATATGCATGCAGATGTCCGTATAAAGGGCTATCTTCTGGAATATCTTTCAGATGAATAGAAGGGGTACACGATGATTCTCCTTTGAGAGATATCTTCTCATTAACTAAGCTCCTTTTTACTATTTGTATTACTGGGGAGTTGGATGAGGATCCATATGACGATCCATGAGAGTATGAGTTTCCTGGGGATTATCTTCCCCCTTTCCCTTTACTTCTTCCTTTGGCCCACGGGGGGTCCATGCTGCAAATATAACAACTCATTTTATTCGGATAAATAGTAATCTTGCATATCACTTCTAATTTCATCAGAATAATAAGAATAATCATGAATAGAAAATTCTTTTACGACAATATCGTCAATGATTTTTTCAATTATAAGACCTTGTAGGTCTCTATATATGACGACCCCAAGATTCATCACCGATTTTCTTACCCATTCCTTGCTTTCGAGGCCTTGAAAACCTCATCTTTAGTTGCCTAGATTTGCATGCGCAGTCCGGGCGTGTAGCCGGGAAGCTTTGATGTGAAAACTTGATGAAAAGTGGATTTCATAATGATTAATTGATTAAAGTTCACTTTGGTCAACATTTTTGGTAAACAAACCCGGACCCGTGATTTGATAGTCCCGGAGGGTCCGTAAAAAGATATGGGACTTGGGCATATTCCCGGAATCGAATTCCGAGGTCCCAAGCCCGAGAAATGAATTTTTAAAGAGAATTGTTTTCTGGAAATAATAAAGACTTTTGGAAATGATAATTAATGTGAAAATGGTGTTGCCAGACCCGTATTATGGTTCCGAAGCCCGGAATAGGTTGACTATATGTGATGTGAGTTATCTGTGAAATTTGGTGTAAAGCGGACTTGATTTGATGCGTTGCGGACCGAAAATGAAAAAGTTAAAGGTTAATGAAGTTTTGAGGATTTTCATAGGTTTTGGTGTTTAATTCATTGATTTTGATGTTATTTCGGTGGTTTTAGTACTTGAATAAGTCTGTATAATGATTTGGGAGTCGTGTGTATTTTTGGTTTTGAGTCCCGAGGGCTCGGGTGAGTTTCGGGTAGTTAACAGGGTGTACAAAGTTAGAAAATCTGGTGTTTTTGATGTTCTGTTGGTGTCTGGTGTAATAACCTTCGCGAGCGCGGCCAACGGCCCGCGAACGCGAAGGATAAATGTCTTGGCCTGGGTTTTTACTCTGCGCGAACACGGAGCACTGGACAGTGCTTCTACGCAAACGCGTACCCAGGGGTGCGAATGCATAGAGTTGGGATGGGCCTGAGGGATGGGTAGCGTTTGTTCATCGCGAACGCGATCATTAGACCGCGAACGCATAGGCCAGAGGAGTTGAACCTACGCGAACGCGGCCAAGGCCTCGCGAATGCATAGGTCAGGAAAATCAAACCTTCGCGAACGCGGCCATGGGCCTGCGAACACGAAGGGTAATTTTTTCCAATGATTCTTTAAAGCTTAACAGCAGAATGAATTCGGGATTTAACCCATTTCTTCTCAAACCTCTTTTTCCCCACTCCTACTTAGGCGATTTTGGAGACTTCCATCTCCATAGCGTCAAAGGTAAGTGAATCCAACTCCAATTTCTTCCATTTTTCCTTCATCAACACTAGAAGCTAGGCCTAGAATCATGAAAACAAATAGAAATTAGGGGATTTGGGTAGAGTTAGGGATTATGGGACTTTGGGGAATTCAACCTCAATTTGGGGTCGAATTTGAAAACAAATTATATATCCGGGCTCGTGGGTGAATAGGTGATACGGTTTTGGTCCTAACCTCGTGTTTGACTAAGCGGGCCCGGGGTCGATTTTTGGGATTTTGGGAAGAACGCTTGGAAATCTATAATTAGGCATTGGGCTTGATTTGTTTAGCATATACTGATATTATGAAGTTATTATTGTATAGATTTGATTGAGTTGGATCCGAATTCGAGAGGGTAAGCGGTTGTTGTGGATTGATTTGGCCGTGGAAGTTGAGGTAAGTGTTTGGTCTAACCTTAGCTTGAGGGAATAGGAGTTGAGTCTTATTTGATACTTGCTAATTGTCGAGTACGATGTATAGGCATGGTAATGAGTATCTATACATTGGTGTCTAGCTGTGACGACCCGGTCGGTCGTCTTAATAATTAACGCCCCAATCCCTTGTTAACTGTTTTCCCCAAGTCTATTTTTTCTTAATTGAATTGCCAGGACGTTCGGTTTTAATTTTCGGAGAGTTTTGGTACACTTAGTCCCCAAATGTGAGCTTAAGTGTTGGAAAGTTTCCCGTAGTCGGAGCAGTGTGAAGACGGCCTCGGAATGGAAATTTGATGGTTCCGTTAGCTCCATTAGGAGATTTCGGGGTTGGGAGCGTGTTCGGGATGTATTTTGGAAGTCCGTAGCTCATTAGGCTTGGAATGCCGAAGTTTGAATTTTTGGAGTTTCCGGTCCGATAGTGAATTCTTGATTCGAGGGCCGGAATGGAATTCCGGAAGTTTCAGTAGTTCCGTCATGTCATTTGGGATGTGTGTGAAAAATTTGAGGTCATTCGGATAAGTTTAGACGTGTTTTGGCGTCGGATGTGAGTTTTAGAATTTTCTTAAGTTCTTAGGCTTGAATCTATGCATATTTGAGTATTTTGATGTTATGAGACGTGTTTTTAAGGCTCGACCTAGTTCAAATGAGGTGCTAGGTTTGGTTGGTGGTTTTGGTTGAGGTCCTAGGGGCTCGGGGTTGTTTCGGATGCTTAACGGGTGGAATATGGGAATTTTGTTGCTGCTGAACCAGGCTCTTCTGGTGTCTTCACACCTGCGAAGGTTTTTCTCCGCAGGTGCAGACTCGCAGGCGTGTGGGTTTGATCGCAGGTGCAATAGAGGAGTGTTTGACCAGTGGTCGCAGGTGCGACCCGGGCTCCGCAGGTGCGGTGCTGCAAGCGCGTCCAAAAGACCGGAGGTGCTGCCCCAGTGCTTTTAAGTGACCTCCGCACCTGCGATGCTTCTAAAAATCGGGTAAGAGCTGAAGAAGTGGCGATTTTTTGTGGATTTCAAAGAGGAGGGTCATAGGTAACATTTCCTAATCCTAATTCATTGTTAGACCATTAATTTTCGTTGTTTTCTTTAGTTTAATTATCAAAAATGGGAGGGAAACCATAGGAAAGGGATGACATTTCCCAATCCGAAATTCTGGAAAATTGCGAGGTTTTTGGCATCGAATTTCGATTGTTTCTAGTTAAATGAGTTCGTGAGTGAATGGGTGTCCGGAAAATATGACTCTTACCCGATTCTGAGTCGTGGGCCTGAGGGGCGTTTTGGTCATTTTACATAATTTTGCGTCATAGCTTGAATTAAACAATATAATCTGTTGCATGAGATGTTATTTACGATATGTAATTGAATTGTATATATTTGGGCCATTTGGAGTCGTATACTCGTGGCAAACATGTGGTTTCAAGTTAATTTTAAGCTTGTTCGAGGTAAGTGGCTTGTCTAACTTTGTGTGGGGTACCTTTCCCCTTAGGATGTGATATTTGGTAATTGAATGCCTGGTGCATGAGGTGACGAGTGCGTACTTGTGCAAATTGTTGAATAATCCGGTTTACTTTAAATATTTAGATTGAGTTTCTTTCTTACCTGCTTCATTCTTCTTGCAATTATAGTCTATGTTAGCTTAGAAAATCATGCCTAATTTCCTTAATTGCTTATTTGCTTAATTTGCCTTAATTTCTTATTTGCTTAATTTGCCCTAATTGCACTACGTGATGTATGTTAGACTAGAATTTCATGTTTCCTTGTATTTTATGCACTCTAATTCTGAACGTCTTCTTGTTGTGGCTGTGTATTTAATTTGGGACTACGGGACGGTATCCCGGGAGATCCCCCTGCATATTTACTTTGGGACTACGGGACGGTATCCCGGGAGATTCCCCTACATATTTACTTTGGGACTACGGGACGGTATCCTGGGAGATTCCCCTGCTTATTTACTTTGGGACTACGGGACGGTATCCCCGGAGATCCCCCTGCACATGTATATTAGGACTACGGGACGGTATCTCGGGAGATCCTTCGGATATACAGATGATGGACTACGGGACGGTATCTCGGGAGATCCTTCGGATATACAGATGATGGACTACCGGACGGTATCGCGGAAGGTCCACTAGATATTTTAGAAAAAGACTACAGCACGGTATCCTGGTAGATCCTCGTTATTACCATTGTTATTATACTGTACATATTCCGGGTTTACTCTATTCTTGTGTTTAGTTATCACCTTGTTTGAACTGTCTTATTTCACTACTGTACTCATTATTGCCGCCGATTCTCATACTGTAAATTTCTATTATATTGTTCGACCTCAGTAGGGCCCTGACCTTCCTCGTCACTAACCGACCGAGGTTAGGCTTGTCACTTACTGAGTACCATTGTGGTGTACTCATGCCCTTCCCTGCGCATGTTTTTCATGTGCAGATCCAGGTACCTCCACTCAGGCGCACTATCCCCGAGGTTGAGAGATACAGCAGAGACTTCGAGGTATATCTACAGCGTCTGCAGACCAGGAGTCTCTATCTTATTCCAGCTTTTGTGAAAGGTTTATCCCTCCTTACAGTTGTATAGTTATTCTGGAGTTAGAGCAGTGTATTATATTCTTTTAGCCTATGGTTCCCGTGAGTTTCCGGGTTTTGGGGTGATGTTGTAGACTTCCGTATTATTCTGGGTTGTATGTGCCAAGTGGCAATTATGTACAGTCTTTCTTTTAGATTGCTCAGATCCCTTTTACTTACGTATTTCTGCATTTATGTTGTTATTCCGCATTGTTAGGCTTACCTAGTCATAGGGACTAGGTGCCATCACGACATGTTCACGGAGGGTGAACTGGGGTCGTGACACTAGCATGACCGTGAGTCCTTATATTGCGAATATTTTGGTTTTTGTTATAACTTTCATGCTTAATTGATGATTTTCATATGTTGTAAAGAGTATGTGAAAGGAATTGTGATCTTTAAACTTCGTGGAGCGTTGGCTCGATTTGAAATACAAATTGTGAAGGTATATGAGATAATTAAATCTTTGGGAGCATTGGCTCAAGTGATAATGTGAACTATGAGATGAAACTGGAAGAAAGAGAAAGAGTTATTGGTTTATTCCCTTGCCGGGACGTTTTCTTGTTTGTTGATTTTTCTCCCTTGCCGGGATATGGAAACTTATTGATGTTTTTCCCTTGCCGGGATTTAATGGTTTAATTCCATTCCCTTTCCGGGATTTCTATCATTATTTGTTTATTCCCTTGCCCCTTATTTGTGAATGTTGTTTGGGTGAGGAAGAGTGATAAAGCACGAAGGGTGATGTCGTGCATTGTTTGATATTGTGAGGAAAGAGTGTAAAGCACGAGGGGACATTCCGCGCCATGTTTATATTGTTTATGCACGACGGGACATTCCGTGCCATATTTTATATTATTATGCCCGAGGTGACATTCCGTGCCATGTTTATATTGTTTATGCACGAGGGGACATTCCGTGCCATGTTTATATTATTATGCACGAGGGGACATTCTGAGCCATTTTATATTGTTTATGCACGAGGGGACATTCCGTGCCATGTTTATATTATTATGCACGAGGGGACATTCTGAGCCATTTTATATTGTTTATGCACGAGGGGACATTCCGTGCCATATTTTATATTATTATGCATGAGGGGACATGTCGTGCCGCATCCTTTCACTGTTTAATTTGTGTTGTCAATCCCCGTTATTATTTTCAGATATTTTAGACTGTTGTTTTCATTTCTGCCTTTTCAGTATTTGCTACCTCTTACCCCCAGCATGTTCTTCCCCGTAATCGTATTCTTGTTTAGTTTCTTCTATACTATTGAACTGCACGGGTACATTTTGTTGTCGTGTCCTAGCCTCGTCACTACTTCGCCGAGGTTAGGCTCGGCACTTACTCAGTACATGGGGTCGGTTGTGCTGATACACACTCTGTGCTCTTTTGCACAAATCCAGGTCTTGGACAGCAGCAGTAGTGCGGGAGCAGACCTTCCGTCCAGCGAGATACCAAGGTAGCCTTGCAGGCGTCCGCAGGCCCGGCGTCTCCTCTATTTATTATTTCAGTCTGTAATCTCATTGTACTTGAGACAACAGTTGTGTTTTCTTTCAGATGATTGTATTTAGTATTCTTAGTAGTTTGTGAGTATTGTGATACCAGTCTTGGGTAGAGGCTTATGTTGAATCTTTCCACATTATATTCAGTTTTTCTATAATTTAGGACTCCCCTTTTATTATTAAATTCCATTGTTTGCATGAGATTGCTGATATTTGTTAAAAGTGGTAACGTGTTAATGAAAAAGGTAATCAAGGTTTGGCTCGCCTAGCTCCCACTAGTAGGCGCCATCACGACTCCCGAGGGTGGAAAATTCGGATCGTGAGAAGTTGGTATCAGAGCACTAAGTTGCTTAGGTCTCACAACTCACGGAAAAACTTGGTAGAGTCTGAGGGATTGGTACGGAGACATCTGTATTTATCCCCCAGAGGCTGCAAAGTTAGGAATAACTCCACATTTCTTCATCTCCATCTTGCGAATTTATTCTATCATTGATGATTAAACTTGCATACTCTTGTCCTCTCACCAATCTCAACAACATGCGGAGCGTCTACGACCGAACCAGAGATGAAGCACCAGTGACAGCTACGATCAAGGGAAGGGACAGAAGCAGAGCGTAGTCTAAAGCTCGAACATCAGCACTTATTGTACAGTCTCAGATGGATCTAGATGCAGAGGTTCTAGCTCAGTCAGTATATGTTGGACTAGTTCAGACTCCAAAAGGATTTATAGCTCTCCATGGTTGCAGGATGCACTAGTCCGCTTATTGAGGTTGGACAAGTTACCAAACAAGTTCCACTCCATTTCAGTGGTATATCTTTTGAAGACCCAGATGATTTTCTTGACCGCTTCCGTGAAGTATTGCACACCATGGGAATAGGTGTAAGGCAACGGGGTTGATTTATATGAGCTGTGAAGTTTAACATCATGGATTATTAGGTATTGTGACCTATGACTTCGTGCCACGTGGGGGAAGTCCACTGTCAAGGAATAGATTGCGAGATCGCGTGTCATATCGATTTTGGTTTGGAATGTATAAGTCCGGGAATTTTTGCGAGAGATCAATCTGGGAATTTCGGAGAACTCAGGACAGGTTGATACTCTATGTCGGCTGGTGGTAGAAATTGCCCTAGACTTGGGGGAGTCATATTTCATCAGAGCACTCAGGCTACGTGCCCCATTGCAGCTACAACTCAACTACATGACAACCTAGGGAAAAAGGAGCCGGAATGTCGAAAGTGGAAGTTAGATTCCTAGAGATGGAGACCCAGTCTGTTGATATGTTTTCTATGGTATGGACGAGGTCGTTACATTAAATGATTCCACTAAAAGAACAATCTCTAATAATTATAAAGTAATGATTTTCTGAACTTAATTCGGTTATGCTTATCTAATAAAATTCTTCTAATATGCTCCTCTTTCGGTTGAGCTTCATAACTCAAAAATCTACTTATGTGAATACTTGTATTGAGAAATTCTGTGGGGTTAACTGTGTTTACCATTACGTGTTGAAAGTTTGCTTAACGAAAAATATTTAAATGAAGGAAATGGAATGTTTTGAGTGGAACGATATGCATATTACTTGTGATTCAGAATCGAGGACGAGATCCTCACGTATTGAAATGATTTGGTATATTTGGACCGGACCTCGAGCCGCAGTGGAAGTTATGTAAGGATGAGATCCTTGTGATGGAAATTCTTGTGTTTAAATTCTCCCTTGTGAATTGAATTTTGTTTCTTTTGACTATAATTACTGGTAGGAAGTCATGCTTGTTAAAGACTTATGTATAAAAGTAGGAGTAATAATAATGATATTAATTAATAAATAAATAAACTAATTAACCATCTGTGCATAATTTGCTAAATTCGTGCTAATTATGGAGCCTTAACTTACAAGGTAGGCGCCGCTCCAGGTGGCGTTAGATGAGGCACGTTTTTTTAGGTAATTATGAGGTCTTCAAGCATCGTATCTCGATATCAGTATTGTGAAGGAATTGGAGGGGCAGTTACAGGATTTGTTGGGTAAAGGCTTCATTAGGCACAGTTTTTCTCCTTGGGGTGCTTCAGTATTGTTTGTCAAGAAGAAAGATGGCTCGATGAGGATGTGTATTGACTACCGGCAGTTGAATAAGGTTACTATTAAGAACAAGTATCTTTTGCCGAGGATTGATGATTTATTCGACCAGCTTCAGGGTGCTTCAGTGCTTTCCAAGATTGACTTAAGACTGGTTACCATCAGTTGAGTATTAGGACATCCGATGTCCCTAAGAAAGCTTTCCGCACTCGGTACGGGCATTGCGAGTTTTTGGGTCATGTCGTTTGGGTTGAAAAAATGCCCCAGCAGCTTTTATGGACGTGATGAACCAAGTGTTCAGGCCTTATTTGGAGTCGTTCGTGATAGTCTTCATTGAGGATATATTGATATACTCCTGTAGCCACGAGGAACACGAGCAGTATCTCAGAGTGGTTCTTCAGACTCTGAAGGATAGTCAACTATATGCAAAATTTTTGAAGTGTGAGTTTTGGTTGAGTTCAGTAGCATTTCTGGGTCATGTTGTGTCGGCAGAGGGTATTTAGGTTGACCCAGAAGGGTGCCCAATTCATATGGTCGGATGAGAGTAAGGCGAGCTTTCAGAGGCTCAAGACAGCTCTGACTACGACACCGATATTTGTTTTGCCCACAGGTTCAGGGCCTTATACAGTCTATTGCGATGCTTCCCGTATTGGGCATGGTGCAGTGTTGATGGAAGATGGTAAGGTCATTGCTTATGGTTCGAGGCAGTTAAAGATTCATGAGAAGAACTATCCAGTGCATGATTTAGAGTTGGCAGCCATTGTTCACGCATTGAAGATTTGGAGGCACTATATGTATGGCGTGGCGTGTGAGGTGTTCACGAATCATAAGAGTCTTCAGGACTTTTTCAAGCAAAAGGAGTTGAATTTAAGGAATAGGAGGTGGTTGGAGTTGTTGAAGGATTATGATATTACCATATTATATCACCCGGGGAAGGCCAATGTGGTGGCCGGTGCTTTGAGTAGGAAGTCAGCTAGTATGGGCAGTCTTGCTTTTATTCCGATCAGTCAGAGGCCACTTGCTTTGGATGTTCAGGCTTTGGTCAATCGATTTGTGAGGTTGGATATTTCTGGGCCTAGTCGAGTGTTGGCTTGTACGGTCGCTCGTTCTTCATCATTGAAGCGTATCCGTGATCAGCAATTTGATGATCCTCATTTGTGTGTCCTTAGAGACACGGTGCAGCGAGGAGGTGCCAAGCAGGTTACATTAGATGCTGATGGAGTTTTGAGATTGCAGGGGCATATTTGTGTACCCGATGTCGATGGCATTCATGAGTTGATACTACAGGAGGCCCATAGTTCCAGGTACTCAATTCATCAGGGCGCCGCGAATATGTATCAGGATTTGCGGAAGCATTATTGGTGGCGTAGAATGAAGAAGATATTGTGGCATATGTGGGTCGGTGTTTAAATTGTCAACAGGTTAAGTATGAGCATCAGAAGCCTGGTGGTTTATTTCAGAGGATTGAGCTTCCCGAGTGGAAGTAGGGGAGGATCACTATGGACTTTGTTACTGGACTTCTGTTGACCCGAAAAAAGTTTGATGCAGTTTGGGTCATTGTTGATAGGCTGACCAAGTCAGCGCATTTTATCCCTATGGCAGTCTCCTATTCATCCGAGAGGTTAGCTGAGATCTATATCTGGGAGATTGTTTGCCTTCATGGTGTGCCGGTATCTATATTTTGGACCGGGGCGCGCAGTTTACCTCGCGTTTCTGGAGAGCAGTTCAGCGAGAGTTAGGCACCCAGGTGGAGTTGAGCACAACATTTCATCCTCAGATGGACGGGCAGTCCGAGCGGACTATTCAGATATTGTAAGATATGCTCCGAGCTTGTGTTATTGGCTTTAGAGGTTCATGGGATCAGTTCTTGCCTTTAGCAGAGTTTGCCTACAACAACAGCTACCAGTCGAGTATCCAGATGGCTCCTTATGAGACTTTATATTGTAGGCGATGTTGATCTTTGGTTGGATGGTTTGAGCCGGGAGAGGCTCGGTTGTTGGGTACAGATTTGGTCCAGGAGGCCTTGGACAAGGTCAGGATCATTCAGGATAGGCTTCGTACAGCTCAGTCCAGGCAAAAGAGTTATGCAGATCGCAAGGTTCGAGATGTGGCTTTCATGGTTGGTGAGTGAGTATTGCTCCGAGTGTCGCCTATGAAGGATGTAATGAGATTTGGGAAGAAGGGCAAGCCTATCCCTAGGTTCATTGGTCCGTTTGAGGTTCTTGATCGAGTGGGAGAGGTGGCTTATAGACTTGCATTGCCGCCTAGCTTATCAGCCGTACATCCAGTTTTTCATGTGTCCATCCTTCGGAGGTATCACGGCGATCCAGCCCACGTGTTAGATTTCAACACTGTCCAGTTGGGCAAGGACTTATCTTATGAGGAGGAGTCGGTAGCTATTCTAGACCGGCAGGTTCGTCAATTGAGATCCAAGAGTTTCCCTTCTGTTCGTGTTCAGTAGAGAGGTCAGCCTCCTGAGGCATCGACCTGGCAGTATGAGTCCGATATGAAGAGCCGTTATCCTCATATATTCCCCGACTCAGGTACTTCCTTCTTCTGTTCGTTCGAGGACGAACGGTTGTTTTAGAGGTGGAGAATTTGACGACCCAAAGGGTCATCACCTATTTTCTTACCCATTCCGTGCTTCCGAGGCCTTGAAAACCTCATCTTTAGTTGCCTCAATTTGCGTGCACAGTCCGGGCATGTAGCGAGGAAGCTTTGATGTGAAAACTTAATGAAAAGTTGATTTCATAATGATTAATTGATTAAAGTTAACTTTGGTCAATATTTTTGGTAAACGGACCCGGACTTGTGATTTGACGGTCCCGGAGGGTTCGTATAAAATATGGGACTTGGGAGTATGCCCAGAATCGAATTCCGAGGTCCCAAGCCCGAGAAATGAATTTTTAAAGAAAATTGTTTTCTAGAAATAATAAAGACTTTTGGACATGATAATTAATGTGAAAATGGTGTTGTCGCGCCCGTATTATGGTTCCAGAGCCCGAAATAGGTTGAATATATGTGATGTGAGTTAGCTGTGAAATTTGGTGTAAAACGGACTTGATTTGATGCGTTTTGGACTGAAAATGGAAAAGTTAAAAGTTAGTGGAGTTTTGAGGATTTTCATAGGTTTTGGTGTTTAATTCATTGATTTTGATGTTATTTTGGTGGTTTTAGTACTTGAATAAGTCTGTAAAATGATTTGGGAGTCGTGTGTATTTTTGGTTTTGAGTCCCGAGTGCTCGGGTGAGTTTCGGGTAGTTAACGGGGTGTATAAAGTTAGAAAATCTGGTTTTTTTGATGTTCTGTTGGTGTCTGGTGTAATACCCTTCGTGAACGCAGCCAAGGGCCCGCGAACGCGAAGGGTAAATGTCTTGGCCTGGGTTTTTACTCTACGCGAACGCGTAGAGGCAGACGCGAACGCAGAGCACTGGACAGTGCTTCTACGCAAACGCGTCCCCAGGGGTGCTAATGCATAGAGTTGGGATGGGCATGGAGGCTGGGTAGTGTTTGTTCTTCGCGAACGCGATCATTAGACCGCGAACGCATAGACCAGGGGAATTGAACCTACGCCGAACGCGGCCAAGGCCTCGCGAACACGTAGGTCAGGAAAGTCAAACCTTCGCGAAGATTTCTTCTCAAAACTCTTCTTCCCCACTCCCCCTTAGGCGATTTTGGAGACTTCCATCACCATAGCTTCAAAGGTAAGTGAATCCAACTCCAATTTCTTCCATTTTTCCTTCATCAACACTAGAATCTAGGCCTAGAATCATGAAAACAAGTAGAAATTAGGGGATTTTGGTAGAGTTAGAGATTATGGGACTTTGGGGAATTCAACCTCAATTTGGGGTCGAATTTGAAAACAAATTATATATCCGGGCTCGTGTGAATGGGTGATACGATTTTGGTCAGAACCTCGTGTTTTGACTAAGCGGGCCCGGGGTCGATTTTTGGGATTCCGGGAAGAAAGCTTGGAAATCTATAATTAGACATTGGGCTTGATTTATTTAGCATATATTGATATTATGAAGTCATTATTGTATAGATTTGATTGAGTTGGAGCCGAATTCGAGAGGGAAAGCGGTTGTTGTGGAATGATTTGGCCGTGAAAGTTGAGGTAAGTGTTTGGTCTAACCTTAGCTTGAGGGAATAGGAGTTGAGTCTTATTTTCTACTTGCTAATTTTCGAGTACGATGTATAGGCATGGTGACGAGTATCTATACATTGGTGTCTAGCAGGATCGTGAGTCCTTATATTGCGAATATTTTTGTTTTTGTTATAACTTCCATGCTTAATTGATGATTTTCATATGTTGTAACAAGTATGTGAAAGGAATTGTGATCTTTAAACTTCGTGGAGCGTTGGCTCGATTTGAAATACAAATTGTGAAGGTATATGAGATAATTACATCTTTGGGAGCATTGGCTCAAGTTATAGTGTGAACTATGAGATGAAAGTGGAAGAAAGAGAAAGAGTTATTGGTTTATTCCCTTGCGGGACGTTTTGTTGTTTGCTGATTTTTCTCCCTTGCCGGGATATGGAAACTTATTGATGTTGTTCCCTTGCCGGGATTTAATGGTTTAATTCCATTCCTTTTCCGGGATTTCTATCATTATTTGTTTATTCCCTTACCTCTTATTTGTGAAGGTTGTTTGGGTGAGGAAAAGTGATAAAGCACGAAGGGTGATGACGTGCATTGTTTGATATTGTGAGGAAAGAGTGTAAAGCGCGAGGGGACATTCCGTGCCATGTTTATATTGTTTATGCATGAGGGGACATTCCGTGCCATATTTTATATTATTATGCACGAGGGGACATTCCGTGCCATGTTATTTTATTTATGCACGAGGAGAAATTCCGTGCCATATTTTATATTATTATGCATGAGGGGACATGTCGTGCCGCATCTTTTCACTGTTTAATTTGCGTTGTCAATCCCCGTTATTATTTTCAGATATTTTAGACTGTTGTTTTCGTTTCTGCCTTTTCAGTATTTGCTACCTCTTACCCCAGCATGTTCTTCCCTGTAATTGTATTCTTGTTTAGTTTCTGTTACACTATTGAAATGCACGGGTACATTTTGTTGTCGTGTCCTAGCCTCGTCACTACTTCGCCGAGGTCAGGCTCGGCACTTTCTCAGTACATGGGGTTAGTTGTGTTGATACTACACTCTGAGCTCTTTTGCACAGATCCAGGTCTTGGACAGCAGCAGTAGTGCGGGAGCAGGCCTTCCGTCCAGCGAGATACCGCGGTAGCCTTGTAGGCGTCCGCAGGCCCGGCGTCTCCTCTATCTATTATTTCAGTCTGTAATCTCATTGTACTTGAGACAACAGTTGTATTTTCTTTCAGACGATTGTATTTAGTATTCTTAGTAGTTCGTGAGTATTGTGACACCAGTCTTGGGTAGAGGCTTATGTTGAATTTTTCCGCATTCTATTAAGTTTTTCTATAATTTAAGACTCTCGCTTTATTATGAAATTCCATTGTTTGCATGCGATTGCTGATATTTGTTAAAAGTGGTAACGTGTTAATGAAAAAGTTAATCAAGGTTTGGCTCGCCTAGCTCCCACTAGTAGGCGCCATCACGACTCCCAACGGTGGGAAATCTGGGTCCTGACACTATATAACTTAACCACCTTTAAAATAGTGATTAATGTTTCTTTATCTAGAAAGGTTGTATAGAAATTCATGATGAACTTAAGTATTCACAAGATAAGAAATCAGGAAGAGATTATCAATTCCCTTTTTATACTGGATTTCGAAATCAAAAGGGGCTAACTGAGTCTGCCATCTTTCAAATATTAATTTCGAAGCATCATGTTTAAAATCTTTGTCAAACATATACTTAACAGATTGAGCATCAGTTTTTATTAAAAACTTTTGATTGTATAGATCATCTTGAAATTTTAAAAAACATTTAACAATACTTAACATTTCATAAGCCACAGTAGCATATTTTTTCTGGGCTTCAGTCCACTTTCCCGGGTGAAATCTTATCAAATATTCACAGTTATCGTTGGGATTAACTTATTTTAAAATCCTGTCGTAGCCAATATTAGACGCATATGTCTCAATAATATTTTTCCATGATGGATTAGCAAGAGTCAAACAAGGTAAATATTTAACACGTTGTTTAATAGTCTTAACTAACATAGTATGACTATCAGTCCAAGGATTTTTGTAATTCTTTTTTAGCCTATCATATAAACTGGCCAAGTCACAAGATAAATCTTTATAAAAAGGGGATATGTAATTTAAAATTCCCAAAAATCTTTGTAATTGAGTTATGTCCGTAATAACATCCCTAAATTTTGATGCAAAATCAATCGATCTTTGAATAGGAGTGATTTTTCCTTGACAAATATTATGTCCTAAAAAATGAACGTGTGTTTGAAATAAACTCATTTTTGGTTTGGAAATAACTAAACCATTTTGTATAACAATCTTCTTAAAAATATCAAGATGCTTAATATGCATTTCCATTGTTTTAGAAAATACTAGCATGTCATCAATATAAATGAGGATAAAATCTAAATATGGATTAAAAATATCATTCATTATTTTCTAAAATTCAGAATTGGCGTTTTTCAAACCAAAAGGCATAACATTCCATTCATATTGGCCGAATGGAACATTAAAAGCAGTTCTATAAGTATGCTCTTTAAATATTTGAATCTGCCAATAACCAGATTTTAAATCAAACTTTGAAAATATATTGGCATCATATAATCTTGATAATAAATCCTTTTGTTGGGGATAGGATACCTAATCCATTTTAAATATTTATTTAAGGGTTTATAGTTTATAACTAATCTAGGAACGCCACGTTCCTTTTCTGCAGCATTATTAACATAAAAAGCGATACAAAACCAAGAAGATTTTGAAGGTTTTATCAAACCTTGTAATAAATTATCAATTTCTTTTTTGAAGAATTCTACCAATTCGGCGTTCATCTAACAAGGTCGAGATTTTAGTATGGATATCATCCTCAAAAAAATTATCTTCATATGGAAGAGTGACAATGTGCCTTTTCCAATTCCAAAAGGCACTAGGATGATCAGCACAAATATCAATAGCAATTTTCTCAGAAATCAATTTGATATTTTCTTGTATTCTAGCAGTTTTTAACGTATCGAATATATTCATACTAAATAACTCTAGTTGCAAAGAATCAAATATGTCTTTGCTTCATATTAATAACAACATTAATATCTCTGGTTACGGGATCTGTAACAAAAGAGTAACTTATTTTTTTATCTTTGTAAGTAGCTGTAAAACCTTTTGACTTTATGTTAGTAGAAGGATAGATAGCATTAATAAAAGGTGTTTCAAGTATAATTGGAGGGTATAACTGATCTTTTACCTAAAAAAAGAAGTGAGGGATGCATACTTTGTTTTGACAAATATGTGTATTAGGTAATTTATACTTTATATCTAAAGCATGACCAGGAGCAGATTTCACCATATGAGCGATTTTTTGAAAATATTTAGTAGGTACTAACCCTTCTTGAATGCAGCTCACATCAGCTCCACTATCAATCATAGCAACATCAGTTATGGAAAAACTATTATCGATTAAAATAGTACATTTAATATATCATTTATGAGCAGTGGCAATTTGCATCATTCTTAAAAACATATCATGTTTCGGTTTGAAATCAACAAGTTTTTCACTATCATCATTTTCAGAAATACCTTTACCTTTATCATTAGATAACTCAGCTAGATAATTATTTTTCTCTATCTGAGGAATCCTGTGATCACAAATCATTTAATTTTATTTAAGAGACTTAATTTCTCTTTTCAAATTTTCAATTTCGACCTTTAGATCGTCAAAAGAAGTATCTCTAGTTGGAGTACTTTTATTATTAAGACGGTTATTGATTTCAGACAAAGAATAGGGCGCAGAATATTCAAATTCGTTCTTTTGTTTTTCAAAAGATTTTAAAGAACTATAACTTGAATTTGCAGCCAAATTTATAATTTTTTCACGAAGTTTATCATCAGTAACTTCCTTTAAAAGCTCTATTACATTATCAGATGTAATAGTTTTCATGTTCAAATCTTGAAATTGAGATTGTAATTTGTAAAATTCATCATCGTCACAAGTATAGGTATCACCTTTGCAAGTTGTACAAACATTATCACGATTTTTATCACTATCCGATAATTCAAATAAATCGACTTCAGCTTCAGATTCTGATCCAGAAGTGTATAACAAACTATAAACCTTATCACGTAACTCATCGTCTAGTTCTAAGGTTTTCAACTTTTGAAGCTTACAATTTGGAGCTATGTGGCCAAATTTCCGCATTTGTGGCACTTAATATCAGCAAGATCTCGCTTAGACCTATTTTTTGCAAATCTAGTAGACTTACGATAGGTTTTCCTAGCTTCACGCTCTTCTTTCGATCTGTATCTCGATCTCTTCTTTTTATAAGGGCTATCAGGGTTAGGATATCTATGATACCTATTTTTCTTTTTCTTGCTATGAGTAGAAGTCTCGGGTAAACCGAACTGGGTGCAAAAATCTCCTAATTGATTTTTCTCCTTCAGCCTATCTATCTTAAGTTGTCTAGATAATTTTAACTCATTACACAGGTTTAATCCTTCTTGTGTGCAAACTCCTATCAGTTTTCCATAAGTATAATCTTTATACGGGATTTCACCATAGTTACCCCTTAGAGCTTTTCTTACTCTTTCAGCAAATAGAGAGGGAAGGCCATTTATAAACTAAGCTTTCCAATGTTCATATTTATTTTCAGGTAATTCCATAACCCTACTCATAAAGGTATCTTTATACCATCTAAATTCACTGAGAGTTCTACATCTAAGACTGTTCAAAAGAGTACGGACAGTCTCATTCTGATTGGTAAATCTACCATTGAAGTATTCTAGAATGGTAAGAACAAGGGTATAAACAGCATCTTCTCTATTTTTTAATAGAGTCATGCCTAATTTATCAACTCCTTCGTTAGTGGCTATTGCATTAATAACCGAAGCCTTTTCTTCAACAGATAAATAATTATCCCACCAGCCATGAAGTTGGCCAGTAAAACTTACAATAATCATTTTTGCAAATAGTTCTATCTGTATTTTTTACACTTTTACAGATAGTTGCATACATAAGCATTCTATGCACAAGAATATTCAATTGTCTATCAGTCAAACCATCAAGATTCCATTCATAAATTTCGGAACCATTGTAAGACGTATTAGTCTGATTCCAATCACGTTCCTCTATTAAGACATCTTGAGGAGTAGGACGGGAATGATAATAAGTTTGCATTCTAGGTTTGTCAGCATACTTACTATTTGGTTTAATTAAACCTTTGAGTTTATTAAACTCTGACCAAGTTTCATTTTTATAATCAGAAATCGTCTCCATTTTATCTGCAATTTTTTTTGATAAATCAATTGGCTTAATATTTAAACCAGAAAGCTTTTTATCAAGAAGTTCTTCCAAATCATTAAATGATTTAAATTTAAAATCCTGAATCTCAGGAGGTCTTTGAACATGAGTAAGAACAATTTGAGCATCTGATTTGCTTCCTGAAGTGGAGGCAATATCAGTTATCTTCTTGCTAGTACTCATTTTTTTTATCAAAATTGTTAACTCATCAAGTTTTTTATCAAGAGAACTGATATATTCACCCAAAACTTTAACATACAAACTTAAATAATTATTTTGAGAAATTAAATTATTAATTTATGCGATGCTAACTGCAGCAACATTTTCATCAATAAATTTTTGAAATGTCGAAAACGTGATACCTGTATTATTAGGTAAAATAAAAGGTTCTTGAGGAGGGTATATAGCTTTAATAATATTACCACTTCCATCTTTATAAGATCTTTCTAAAATCTTTATGTAAAGCGGTAAATAAGTGGTTATAAACCAAGGAACAAAATACATGATTTGATTATGCAAAGCACAAGTTTCATAAAACTCTTGGGAAATATTATTTAAACCCTATGTACTATAAGTTTCAAAAAACCAAGTTTTAAACCGGTTCCATTTATCACTAAAGAAATCCTTTTGAATATACTTTCTTGCCAGTGACCCTGGACTAAAAACGATTTGGTGTGGAATCATTAAACATCATTGAGGTTGAAATCCATTTCGGATGCAGAAGGAATATCCTTATCAGAAATATTATCACTATCCTGAACAATATTTGTTTGAGGGTTAATTTTAACCCTTTCAACAGGCTTATCACTAATTCTAGTAGAAATAGTGTGTAAAGAAGCTGCACGATTTCGAGCTGGTCCATAAACTGGTTCAACAGGAGAAATATGTTGAATAGCAGGTAACAGTCTATGATTGGAAAATGAATGTCTGTTATAAATAGTAGGCTTATCATCAAATTGAATACAAATCATACCATCCGGATTCTGAGTGATATGCGAAAATTCACTATTTGACACAGCGTCAGTGATCTGACTTGGGGATATAACCGAATTTAAAGTCCAAGTAGTCGGGAAATTAATTTCTTCCCACTTAATAGGTCTCCTTGTGGTGACCTTAGACTTAGTAAAATTGGTTTCCACTAGTATAGTCTGATCCGATGTATCGTATAATTTACATCTCGGATTTAATGTGGACAACAATTTGAAATAAATTCTGTAAGATAAACATATAAGTTCAGAACCAGGTGCATAATTATAACCATGCGTCTTCACATTTAATGTCAATGCATAAAGTATATTAACATCAGAAAGAGATAATTGCAGATTGGGTTGAGTATTGAAATATACTGGAGTATATGCCACAGTAGAGTCAATTGAACCCATCAGAGACTGTCTGAAATTCAAGTTTCTAGCATCTCGAAGAGCTGCCAAAAATGTCTCTAGTAACCCTGTGACGACCCAGCCGGTCGTTTTGCGTATTAGGATCCCGTTTCCCTGAATGAAACCTTCCTTAGCGGCTATTCATGCTTTATGACTCACGGGGGCGGGTGGTTTGGGATTTGGGAGTGATTTGGATGGTTTAGGGGCACTTGGTTCCTTAAGGTTGGCCTACTTGGCCAAGTTTGACTTCGGTCAACATTTCGAGCAAACAACCTCGGAATTGAGTTCTGACAGCTCCGGTAGCTCCGTATGATGATTTCGGACTTAGGCATACGTTCGTCTCGGGTTTCTGATGACCCGGGAGCATTTCGGCGCCCGAAATGGAAATTAGGATTTCCTTATATTTGAAATTTGGTTTGGGACGTGATTTTGTGCTATCGAGGTCTGAGCGCAATTCCGAGACCGTTCTGTAAAATTTGAAGTCATTCCGAGTAGTATAGGCCCGTTCGACGCGATGAGGTGAATTCTAGAATTTCTTAAGTTCTTAATTTGATTCAAGGGGTTTTGGAGGGTGATTTTGAGTTTTAGCGATGTTATGAGTGATCCGCGGGATCGAGCAAGTTCGTATAATGATTTGGGACTTGTTGGTATATTTTGGCAGGGGCGGCCAGGTATCTCCCAGACCCCGCACGAGGCCAAAAACCAGCAAAAATCACTGTTGGTGCACAACAGCTGGTGTGATCGCTGGTGCGGACTTCCCCTTCGCAGGTGCGACCCCTATCGCAGGCGCGACCAATCTTCCGCAGGAGCAGGATCGCTGGTGCGGCTGCCGACTCCGCAGGTGTGAGCCCAGGGTCCCAGGCCCTTTTCCGCAGGGCCGACCATTTTCTCGCGGGTGCGAGACCGTACCTGCGGTCCCAAAGTCGTAGGTGTGAGAACCCCTGTAGGCAGCCTCATTTAAATGCCCAAAATTACGGGATTTCTTCATTTCTCAACCTTTTTCACCTCCATTTGAGAGTGCTAGGAGCTTCAAGAACCTGCCCTTGACCCAAGTTAGTAGAGGTAAGTAAATTCTTTTCATTTATCTAGTTTCATGCATGAATTAACAAGGAAATCAACTACTAGTTCTTGGAAAAACCTAGGTTTTGGGTTGTAAATGGGATTTTTTGGAAAATTAGTGAATTACCCCTTTTGAGCCATGGAATTCTTAAATAAATTATATAATTTCTCTCCTTAGGCTTCGGGTAATCTATTCCTCCAAGAATTTTCGAAATCCGAACGCGTGGGCCTGGGGTCGAAATTTCATGAATCGTCAAGAATGTTAATTCTTTTTAGGAATTCTTGCTAATTCTTCTTCTTGAACCTTAAATTGATCGTCAAGAGTAGTTTCGGAGTTTCGGGCGCATCTTTTGATCCGGTCCTTAGTCCGAGGAGTGCTTTTATCGAGGTGAGTCTCCTTTCTAACCTCGTAAGAGGGAAATTGTCCCTCTAGGTAACCTTGATTGCTATGTGATCTTGTTTGAGGGCTACGTACGTACTAAGTGACGAGAGTCTGTACGTAGTGGCTATTACTTCTTCGTCCGGGTAGTTAGGACACAGTATGTTCATTGTCTTTTCTTGTTATAGCCTAAATATGACTTGTATTCTTATGCGATTTGTATTGTTGTCTTTGAACATTGTGATACTTGGTTTGATTTAAGTGTGATAAGGATAATCACAGGATGCGATCGGGCCGTACGCCACGGCAGAGTGATGATTGACTATATTTGTGGGATCGGGCTGTACACCACGACAGATAATCGATTATATTGTGGGAACGAGCCGTACGCCACGTCAAAGTGATGGGAGAGTATATATTATGGGAGCGGGCCGTACGCCACGGCGAGATTAAGGATTTTAGGATGGTATCGGGTCGTACGCCACGACGAGGATTACAGGATGGGATCGGGCCGTACGCCACGACGAGGATTACATGATAGGATCGGGTCGTACGCCACGGTGGTTACCAATCCATAGGATGGATTTTTGGATTGTCATTTGATGTCTAATATCGATGTACTTGGTTATTTGTCTTACATGCCTACTTTTTTCCTTACATCTTTCTTACTTTATTATTGTTGGACCTTAGTGAGTATCGAGTCGACTTCGTCACTACTTCTTCGAGATTAGGCGGGATACTCACTGGGTACATATTTATGTATGTACTCATGCTGCACTTTCTTTTCTTCTGTACTTGACTGTACAGGTCCGGAGGTTGGTACATCTGATCCTCAGTTCGGTGCTAGATACTGACCGCGGTTGGTTCTACTTCACGGTGAGCTGCTCTTCCTGGCGATTCCTGTCAGCATCTTGGAGTTTCCTTTTGTTATTTTCCCCGTCTATTTCATTCAGACTATGGGATTGTATATATTTATGTATTCTGGTGTATTCTGATTGTTGTCCGCGACACTCGTGACACTAGTTCCTGGTACACACGTGCGTACATTTGGGCTTTTGGGCTGCATTTTCATACATATGCTTATATTTTGACTCACGTATCAGATGTCTTATTTTTACTTCACCGGCTCATATCATGTAAATAAATGCCTAAACCTGGTAAAAGTTGGATTAACTAATCGCATGGGGAGGGTAACACTTAGTAGAATTTATGTTGGCTTGCCTAACCCTGTTGTTGGGCGCCATCACGACCCGTGTGGGAAATTGGGTTGTGACAAACCCTTTAAGGGTTAATGGTTTAAAGCAATTTGAACCATACCAATATGCAGATAATTATAATGATTTTTATGAAGACTAACATCATGTTTATTTAATAAACGAATAGTCTGTTCTGACGAACTTAAAACTAAAGATTGCTCAGTTGTCTTTATCAATTGTTTTGAAGATAGTTTATCAAACCAACCATAATCATAAATTATTTTAATAGAGACTTTGGGAATTGTCCATTTGTTTAACAAATCAAAGTTTTGAGGTATATCAACCTCTTCAAGTCTAGTACTTTTAGTACTTGTTTCTACCAGATCCATTCCAAAAACCTCATATCTATGTTAAACACCTCAGATATATAACATATTTACCATGAAAGTTCCTAGGCTCTGATACCATTCTACAGGATCAAGGCTGGCGGTAGTCCGCTCGGTCAGTAACCATAAAAAACAGATCAAGGCTGGTGGTAATCCGCTCGGCCAGTAACCGAAATATAAAAGAATTTTTATAGAGCTTAATGACTGTATGGAAGGATCTATCATTTTACCCAAGCAAGGGGCTTGTTTGGATCTAATACATACTCTTATTGAGCTCATGTGTCTAGCGGTTCTAACCGTGAGAGAGGACGCCCTTTTAACACCTTCAACGGGCTTTTAGTGTCACGGCTTGCTAGACGGAACCACTAAGGCAAAGCCAATAAGAGTAGTACTAGATTCGACTATACCACCATCTTGGAACCAAGCCAAGAAACTATATTAAAATTCCTTTATGTTTTGATAGAGTCTAGATCTTTCATGGTTAATATGTAAAAGAAATTAGATATTCAACATATATATGAATCTTTTAACCGGACATTGTCACGGCTGGGGAGACAAAGAAGTAATAATAAACTATCAACTAAACAAATAAATAAATTTAATACCTTGTAAAACCAGGATGAAAGGCCTGATTGTTATAATCTGGAAACTTTCTTTTCTTCAACTAGAGAAAGAGAAATTTACAAGAGAGAGAGTGGGATTACAAGAGAGAGAGAGTGACAATGGCTGATGCCCTCTCTTAAAAAAAATGGTCCTATATATAAAAAAGAAAAAAAAAACATAAAGAATCTATGTATCGTAATATGGGTCCCTATTGCAAAAGAATTATAACATTGTACATGTTTCTCTCTATTTCTCGGTTTTCTCCTTGTTTTCATCATTTCAAATTTCATACTTTTTTGCTTCGTATCTGTGAATTACGTCAATATTGTATTTTTACGAGCATGTATTTTTATTTTATACATTATTTAATATGTACAAGTAAAACGCCTTCAATTTTGTTAATATTTCGAACCAATATACATTTGAAGATGGGATGAAAGAAATTTGTACACAAGACAATACGTAGTAACGATAAATAATATTATAATAACACATGATTGAATCAATTTCTTTGATTATATTTTTCGAAGATTTCAGTTGGATATAATTTATTATTAGCTAAATAAGATTAAAATTTACTATAATTTTTAAGAAATTAGAGTTTTTCCTTAGTTTTTTAAGTAGTCTAAAAATATTTTACTACTATTTATATTATCTTATATATATATATATATATATATATATATATATATATATATATATATATATATATATATGTGGATATACGCGCAACGCTCGTAACCAAATACTAATAGCCAAAAATTTGTAGGTAATTACGTTGCAGCTCCCTATTATTTTTTAATAACTAAAGCTTAAAAACTTAAAAATCAATAGAAACACAGATGGGTTAGGGCTCGAATCCTGGACCTACACAAGTTATTGAAATGCCTAACTTAATGGAGCTAATCGCACAGATCGATGAAGAGATGTGACGTTATATTATTTATAAGTCAATTCTTTTTTCTTTTTTGCATATTATTTATATTTGTATCTAATCAAATTTTCCGCGAAACATTGTCACATATTATCTTTCAAGTTATTTTTCCTGAAAAACTTACTTAAATTTCAAAAACAATTTTATTAGTTTATAGGCACCAGGAAAATTGTATAAACAATTCCTAAATCGTTTGCGATAAGAATCGTTTGCGATACGAAACGAAAAGTACACCCATCTCCATCGTCACCCCACGTGTAATTTGTCCAAAACAAGCGGGAAGGAATCACCGGCTATGACGGTTACTCGTCCATTCATTTTCTTAATGCATTTAGGATTTGTATGACAATATTACCCCTGAATATCTCCATCACCCGACATGATTGTATTTGGAATCCGACAAGGATAGGAATACGTGGCTGTAAAGCACATTTATACATCTCCTTCCTAGCCGGCCGTAAAAAAAAAAGAAAAAGAAAGAGGAACACAAGATTTAAGCAAAAAAAGAAACGAAAAAAATAATTCGGGTACCAAAAAAGGAAACAAACAGGAGTCTGATTTGATTTGAATTTTGGAATCTCCGGCGATGGGACGGGCAGAGATGGTGGTAGGCCCGTCGGCGGCGGCGGTGGCGTACCACCTGAAGAATGAGGCAATTAGTTGGTGGGAAGAGGTGAACAGATCTCGAGCTTGGCAAGACCGTATATTCCACGTCCTCGCTATCCTCTACGGCATTGTCTCCGCCGTTGCTCTTGTATTTCTCTCTTTCCTTCTCTGCTTTTTGAAATTCTGAATTTTGTGAATGTAATTTTACCTGAATTGGATGTTATTTGGTAAGTTAGCTGGCGCACACGCATACTCACATATTATGGCAATTTGCAGATGTATGAAAAATCTGATAATTGTTTCGTGTTTGCTTGTCTATTTATAGGTGGTAATTTACTAGACCTCTTTATTGTGAGTTTTGAATTGAATCTCCTGTGCATCATGTAACTTCAGAAATGAATCTGAATGTCAAGGGAATGAAATTACACGAGAGCTGTATGAAACTTTCAAATTTGAGGCATATTTGACTTGTGTTTGGCGGTACTTGCAACGAATATGGAAACTTGATAGTTATTAAAACAATATTTGAAACTGAAAAGGAAAGTTAGGTAAAACGTTTAATAAAGGATTGCATGGCTTTTCTCCCTGAAAGTTTTTGATTGTTTTTAGTTTTTTTTTTTTTGGGTGGGTGGGTTGGAGTTCACGCTGGTCATTTAATCATGGCAAATTATGAGGAGGTCAGGTGAACCGGGAAAATTTGCACTTATAATATGTATGTATATTAATTTCTCACTAATTTGCTTACGTGTGTGAAAAAGAGGGACATATTTGTAGTTTGATATTTGAAGCTTCACCAAGTTGGTTTTTTCTGTGTCTCATTGATTGATTTTGGTATGCTTGTTTCAAGTTTAAGGTCATATGTGTGTCTGCGCACATCAAATAAATTATATTGTTAATCAGTTGTTGTTCTCAGCAACTGTTCTCGCTGGCGCTAATACTTAAGTTTATCTGCTGCTGTGGAATTTTTTTCTGACATTCCAACTTGACAATTTCAGGTTCAATTAATTCGCATTCAAATGAGAGTTCCTGAATATGGTTGGACCACTCAAAAAGTCTTCCACTTTCTCAATTTCTTGGTGAATGGGGGTCGGTATCTTTCCTTTTTCTAATTTTTTCCCCCTAAAGATCCTAATGGGGAATTTCATTACACATGTTTTTCAAATGATTAGTCCTATACGCTACTCTATGTTATTTAATTGCCTCTTCATATTCTTTTGCAGTTCGCTCGCTAGTTTTTGCATTTCGGCGGGATGTTCAGAAATTGCACCCCGAGGTTAGGCACCACAACTATCTTGATGTCCGGTTGATGTCTTTGTCTGTACACTCCTTTCAGTTCTTAACGTTGTATGCTACATTTTTGGCAGATTGTCCAACATATTTTGCTTGATATGCCAAGTCTAGCATTCTTCACAACTTATGCCCTGCTAGTATTATTCTGGGCTGAGATATACTACCAGGTACTTGTGGTCTCTGTCTCAATCTGTGCAGATTATTCTCTTGTCGAGGTTTATATATCTCTCCTTCCTGTGACAGGCACGTGCCGTATCCACGGATGGGCTTAGACCTAGTTTCTTCACAATCAATGGAGTGGTTTATGCTATCCAGGTAAATATGTGATAGTTATGCAATTATTTTTTTGTTGAATAAACAGTATTACTTTCTTGTAAGAGCCTCAACTTATTTGGTGCTATCTAGAAATAAACTCCGGTCTGGGTGTTTTGACATTACTATATTTATATAAAAAAATGAAAATCAGGTTTCATACTATCACTGATTTTCTTAATTTACAGATCTTTTCATTCTTTGCCTTTGTGTATTCTTTTTATTGACTTAATTTTATCCAATATTTCTTTGTCATTCCTTGATTTTATAATATATTGTTTAAAGTTGGTCTACATAGTGTGTAAATACTATTTTCCAGCTCAAAAAGAGAAATGAATAGATGGGCACTGCCCCGGGGAGGGGGGTTGTGTGATGAAGGAAGAAGAAGAGAGAATGCATCTGGACACGTGTTCTGCAATTCGCTAACGGACCATCATTCGTTTATCTGCATCAGTTTTGTTGCAGAAGCTGCTTCGAAAGAGGCAAATTAATACGAAGCAGAGGTTGGGATGGCATCAAGCAATAAAATTTAGCTGTATGTGTAAGGGAAAGGGCAGCACTGTGGCTGTTAAAGATCATAAAATGATAAATGAGCCTTGAGTCTTCTTGATAATACGTATGGGGCTTCAGCTTGGCTCGAAGCCTTTACCTAAGCCAGCATAAACTTAGTGGTATGTTCTTGGAAAGGAGCAGCACCATGGCTGTTAAAGATCATAAAATTGGATTAGATGAGCCTTTGAGTCTTCTTAATCATTATACAAACAAGCTTCAGGCTGGCTTTAGGCCTTTACCTAAGCCAGCATAAACTTAGTGGTACGTGTTTGGGAAGGAGAAGCGTCGTGGCTGTTGCAGATCATAGAATGGTAAATGAGCCTTGAGTTTACTTAATCATACAAACAGGCTACAGTTGGGCTCGAAGCTTCTATAAGCCAGCATAAACTTAGAGGCAAGTGGTTGGGAAAGAGCAGCACTTCAAGAAACATCTTGTAAATGAGCCTTGAATCGTATCAATTATACAACTGGATACAGTCTTTAAGATCTTATGGCAAATGGGCCTTAAATCTTCTCAGTTATTCAACGAGGCTTCAGCTTGGCGCGATACCTCTTCTTAACCCAGCATGAGTTCAAAATCTAGTCATGTCGTTCACGGGGTAGTTCACATATTTCCCTTGCCATCCCGTCCACCTCCCAAACAAAAAGGGCATCAGTAATTATTAAATATTTCCCTTCCAAGGGGTCTGCAGCACTTTCTGGTTGCTGGATTATCAACATTACAACCTTTATAATGGTAAAAGAAAAAAAGAAATTAAAACTGACACCGTGTCATGTATATCACAAAATTTTGAGACCACTCATATCTTAGGTTATATCAAATGAAGTCATTGATGGGAACGCATGTTTGCTGTTTGAAGATACTTTATCATGACTGCATTTCTTGGTGAGACGCTCACTATCACAGTTAGGCATACAAAGGCTTATGTTTTCTCGTGGAACTGTTACATGAAACATGTGAAACAAGGATTTATTCTTTTAAATTGCTATACTTTTTTGGTGGATATTCATTGCTGATTATTTCTTTCTTTCTAATATCTTGCAGATTATATTGTGGCTGATAATATGGTGGAAACCTATTCGAGTACTCGTGATCTTATCCAAGATGTTTTTTGCAGGTTCTTGTTTTAAGTTTAACTTATTTTCAGTGCTTTTGATTGTATGGATCTGTTGCAAAGTACTAACACAATGTACCGGCAGGTGTATCCCTATTTGCAGCATTAGGTTTTCTCCTTTATGGTGGAAGGTAAAATCTAATTTCTATAATAAGTCACTCTGTGATTGAAATTACCAAATGTGCATTTGTTGAACCTCATGCAAAATGGGTATAAACCAAGCTCACAAGCATATGGCTTAGCACTTGTTTCTATCATTCATATAAAGGATGCTTTATCTTCTGATTAGTGGCTATTCTTAACTCTTCCGCTTTAAAAGCTAGAGTTGTTTATGTTGTCAATTGTTATTTGCTTGATTGAAAGCCAAAATCTTCTGGATTGAAGGGCGATCTGCTTACTAGCCTATACAACCACAGATTTAAACAGATGAATCTGTGGAGCCCTAAGCTTCACATTTTTCTGAACTTATGTATTTTTGTATAAGCTGGCATGTATTTTATGCTCTTTCAGTTACTTTTGGTGATCCGTGTTGACATGGGACAATTTCAACAGAGTTGTGGGATCTATACTGCATTTAGCTGATGCAAGGAGTGCACATTGACAAAGAGGATAAAGGTAATGAGGATGAAGGAGGATGGAAAAGAGGGGAAGGGGGGGGGGGGAGGAAGAGAGGAAAGAAAAGAAGGAAAATTAAAGAAAACATACTCCAATATGGTGAATTAGAGAAGATAGGAGAAAAATATTGAAAATTGGAACCTTTGAGAAATGACTGGAGAGCTCTTTAGGAGGAGCGAGGAGTGGAGGAAGCATCCCATGCTGAACATTTAGTCTGGTTATGCTACAATTAACCTCGGCATTGCCTCTTCCCGTTCGCATCCGCTGTATCGATCATCTTCATCATCATTTTTCCTAGCTGAAAAGTGGAAGATTCCCCCATTGATGTCTTCTCTCAACTCTAAAGAATAACCCAGAGTGAAGTCCCTAACACAGAAGAAAGAATTTGGCAGGTGTTAGATTGAATGAACACAAAACAATATTATCACGACAGTAATGGATGTCAAACATTTAAAAAATAACTGAAGAATAACATTTGGCTAATGTTATCCTTGTTGACGTTTTAGAAAATTAGTAGCAAATTAACTTGTTAAAAAAGTAAACTATCTCCAGTTACACTTTTAGTGAAAGTTCAAGTAACCTTTCATCGTCATGCCTATTGATATCATTTTTTGAAAATTAATTGAAGTATAATTGTCAAAAGTTTTTTCATGCATGATCTTGTAGTTAAATTTTAAGAGTTCTAATGTTGGAGTTGGACATAATTTTAAGCAGGATATTAGTGTACTCCTATCCGTATCCCATATTCAAAATCAACGAGACAACGAACCTGACTCTTCAATTTGCACCCGTGTATGATAAGGAAGCCCGAGTCCACGTACCATAAGTTAGTCATTACTCCCCCCCCCCCCCCCCCCCCCCTACATCCTTATTGTATCAGTCAAGTGTCCTTGATAGTAGAAAATACCCGACGTTACTTTTTCATTCATCTTTAGGTGGGCAAATTCCTGAGTTACTAATGGTGCTATAGCATTGTTGCCGAATATATCACTGTGTTCATAAATGGTTCACCGCTAGAGTTTATCATGAATGGATCTCTAACCTTTCAAAAATAAGTAAAGAAAAATAACATTTGGCTAGTGTTATCCTTGTGAACATTTAAAAAAATAACTAGCAAGTTTATTTGTTAGAATTGCAAACTTTCTTGGTCACACTTTTAGTGAAAGTTAAATTGTCTTTCATCACCCCATATTTCTGGAAAATTCATATTCACGGATCTTCTTAGGCATGATATTTGTAGTTACATTTCACAGGTTCTATTTTACGGAGTTGGACATAATTTTAAGCAGTATCGTTGCTTGCTTCTATCTGTATCCTGAATTCTAAGATCTAGGAAAAAGCGAATCTGACTCTTAAGATTCTTATTTTGGTTTCCGATACTGCATCTGAATCCACATATAAGCTAGTCATTATCCCCCCTCTTCTGCACCGTATTCTACCACTCCTTTAAGTGTCAGTGATAGTAGATAATTACCCAGTGTGGCCACTATAACCCGGCTTTATCGTTCATCTTTAGCAGGCCGAAATGCTTTCTTAGAAAATGGTGCTATAGCATTGTTGCCAAATGTGTGTGAGTTATTGTAAGTGGTTTGTAACTTTAGCTGAATGTTAGGATCATGAACTGTTTGCTTTTCCTGTATTCTCTAATATTTTTAGCTAGACTGCTATTCTTTCAGTTGTTTCTCGTTAGAAAAGGTGCTTATAGGTATAGCATGACCAAATGAGGAAGCCACAAAATTTCCTCTCTTCCTTTTTCTAGGTAAATATAGACGGATAGGTTAGTTTTGTTATTCAAATGACTGCAAAATTATTGGGTTTAGTAGCTGGTAAATTAGACACTGATCTGCCATGCATAAAATATATGAACATTGGCACTATAAAAGTACATCATATTGGCATTCCATGGTATAGCAATATCTAATGGACCTAGAAGGGGAAGAAACGGTGAGCTAGAAGTTGAAGATGATGGATGATTGAAGAAAATACAATCATCCCCTCTCTCGCAGTAGTTTTTGTGTTGTTGATTTAAGAACATTTCAAGATACAAACATGATGGAAAGTACTAAATAGCTAGGGATGTAAGAGGGTCACAAAAGAATAACCAAGGCCAAAAATGTGGTGGATTAAGTAATTTATCAGTCTGTTGATGGTCCATTTTTGCCTTTCAGCTGTGTTGGCGACTGTTGTCAGTTTGTCATACTTTTCACATAGTTAGATTCTCTTTCTCCCCTTTATATAGAGAAAAGCATTGAGTGCAGAAATAGGGATGTCTTGGAATTGAAGGTGACATGTGTATTCACAGCTGCAACATCGTAGAACATATAATATTATTAGGCTTTAGATGGATATGACAAACATCTGAGGCAGGTAAGCAGTATGGGCCTTGTTGGTTGGAAAAGTGGTTTTTGAACTTGATCTAGATGATTTTTATGTCATACATTCGGCTTTATTATTGCTTTTCCATTCTGTTGTCCAGAAATTTTTTCCTTGTGTTTATAATTTTCTTCGCTGAAGCTCACTATTTAATCATACGTTGCACTTAAAAGTTCAGCATATCTTGGGGCCTTTAGACACTTTTTGCCCTTGACTACACTGCTTTCTTAGCTTTTCACATCTTAATTCGTCTGTACTGACGCAAACAGCTGCACAATATTGTTGAAACATGCTGTTAGAAAATAAAAATAGTTATTAAAATGATAAGATACTTTGATAAAATGCTTTTGGTGCTCCTAAAATGGATATCATATGCTTGTTCAGTTTGTGGATTGACCTTTGCTATATCCACACTTGGATACCTTGCTTACTCTTACGTTTTAAGAATTAGGTCCGTGCAACTTGTGTGTCGTTCAATTTATCCTTCAATATCACCTCACAATTTGCCTTGATCTTCTATCACTTCCTTCCAGGCTTTTCCTTATGTTACAGCGGTTTCCAGTAGAATCAAAAGGGAGACGCAAAAAGCTACAGGAGGTACATTATTAGAATCTTTGTTAGTATTTTTCTTTTTGGATGGTTGTTTCTTCTTATTTTAGGTATTTTGACTGCTCGTACATTTGGGCTTCTGCAGGTTGGCTATGTCACAACAATATGTTTTTCATGCTTCCTCATTAGATGCGTTATGGTAAGTCTGTATTCTTTGTGATATAAGAAATCTTTAACTGACTTATTGCTAGGTGAGAGCCCCATAAGTAGTTCCACCATGTTTGTCGGGTGTGAATGAAATCTATATTTTGCTTCAGATGGTTTCTTTTTCTCTAATACCTTCTTGATACAACATATTAGTCTTAGTTGATATGCGTACAAGCTGGCCCGAGCACCACCTTTTATAATAAAGTCTTGGCTGATGCATTAGCTTTGTTTATAAAGGGCATGAAGCCAATGTGGTTCTTCTACATGGCTTAATAGTAAGTGTTTCTTTTCCACAGATGTGCTTCAATGCATTTAATAAAGCTGCAGATCTTGATGTTCTGGATCATCCAATTTTGAATTTGATATATTACCTGGTAAGCTCCATATCATTGAACTTTTGGTAGTACTTCTTTAGGTGTGCATATTGTTCGTTTGTGCCATAACGAAAAAGAGAACTATTGACAGTCAGTATTCTGTATTTAATAATTTCCAAATCATGACTAACTTGGATAACTCACATGATATATCAGCTTGTGGCATCTTACGACCTGTTTTTATGTGCCAAACTTCTTTTCTATTGTCTTTTGGTTTGGGGATAGGAGTTTCTTGCTTATGCCATGAATTCAGATTTCTCTCTCTTGGTTGACATTTTGGTTACATTGAAAATTGGCTTCAATCTTAAGATTGTGGTGAAATATTTGAGACTCAAGGAGCGGAAATCCTGTTCTGAAATTAAAGCATGGTTATTTATTTCATTTGGTTTTGTGTCCTAGCTAAACCTTGGTTTGATCTAAATATCAAATTGTGAGTACATTCTTGAATATGGTTCTTTTTACTTTGAGGTTGGCGAGTAGAAAGTGCATGAAAGGTGGAGTAATACTTGTTTATATGTTTGAGATTAAGCAAATTTCTTAAACTCTTTATGTTTGAGATTAAGCAATCTTCTTACTCTCTTTGCAGTTGGTCGAGATACTGCCTTCTTCACTTGTCCTTTTTATTTTGAGGAAGTTGCCTCCAAAGCGAGGGATCACACAGTACCACCCTATTCGCTAACATGCTAGAGGGTAGTTAATGATGGAAATCAAGCTCCGGAATCAGGTATTGATACTTTTCTTACCTGGATATGATTGAAAGCAAGAAATACTAGAGGAGTGATCATGTAAATGGAGTGTGGCTCGTTATGGACAATGAGATGTCCGTTTGTCCTCACTTGGCAGATTGTGTAGTTCTGTTTGGTACTATTAGTTAAAGAAGGAATTGTGAAATATGTTATGATTTTTAGTATATTATTCGTCTTTGTATGTGTCAGATCTCAATTGATTCATTTTCTCCCCCTGAAATTTCATGGTTGTTTGCCAGCTCGGGTTGTGTCATCATTTGGCTCAATCTTAAATAGTGGTTGGTTTTACGTTATCACAAATACCCTCTTTCTCTGTCCTGGTTGCTTACTGTTCTAACTTCCCGATCCACAGCTGCTTTTGCATATCCCAAGTTTGGATACATTGGGTTGGTCTGCTACTTACAAAATGTTGGCTGCTATCATAGCAAGACCAATTCAGGATCTTTTCCATCATAAAAAGAACATATGATTCATAGTAGACGACGTTTTATTGATTCATCAAACGAGCAAAGATTTCATGGAACATACCTGAAAGAGAAATGTTGTGCTCTGATCCATGAGTTTATGAGTAGTCATGCTTGCTGATTTCTTGATGGTTGAGATGATCAATCGAAATAGCTGGTTGAATGAATGGACCTGTCCCCTTTTATCCTTTGGAAGAGGGACTGGTTGGTGGACTTGTAATTCTGCATTTCCAACATCTATTGCATGGCATATCTGACCATTAGGTATCATGCGCCTAATGATTTTGGCTTTAACTTTTGTCTCAAGTTGGATCGCATTTGATTAGGAATGAGTGACTTGTAATGAGCTCCATTTTTTGAAGGGAAAAGTTATAAACTACCCAAATGTTTGCCATGATGGTGTCATGTAGACAACTAAAAAGTTCAAATTTACCCTAAAGACTATTAAGTTGGATTACATACATTCACAAAAAGACTATATGTAGTAATATTAAGCATGTTCTTCAACAGTTGAAAGGTCCAAATGTATTTCTGAACAATTGAAAAAGTTCAAACATTCCTCTACGTGGCTTCAATAGATCAGCCAAATGAGACCAGTTTTGTTCACAGTAAAAATTGGGTGAGAGGGTCATATGTGAAACTAGGGGTGAGAGGGTCATACGTACAACTCTCAATGAGTTTGGATTTGGGTTATGTCCAACTTAATCCACAAAAAATCGGGAAACTTACACAAATGTCCCAAATAAATCTCAACTTACCAATCTCTAGCCATTAGTTATAGACTTACCAAAACTAGTCAAGCACATATAAAAATTGAATAAATCAAATAAATAAGATTTTCTTTCTCAAAGAATCACATGTAAAAATCTCCTTCCATATTTTAAAGCGTGATTAGCAACATTAAATGCAAGATCGAAAGAAAATTTCATGGATGAGGTAGCAAATAAGGTGATGAAATACATTATATATATATATTCCAAAAATCTAAGAAAAAAAAGAATTTTTTCAATGGGTATAATTGAAATTCATTAAAAACAAATAGATAAGTCAATATACAAAATTTGAGGAAGATTGGAGGTGATTTGGACTGGTTTTGTATCAAAATTCATAATTAAATCGAGTTCAAAAAATTCTTCTGTGACACATGTATCAAACATGCGTCACACATATATCTCACACACAAGTATACATGTGATACACAATTGATACAAATATGATACATATGTGATACACAAATGATACACAGTGTGATACACATATCATTTTTTTTATGTTCAGTTTTTACTTCGAATATTTAATTCAAACCACCTCAAAACTTCACCAAATCATCCCAAAACTGAGATTTAAACTCCTTAAGATGTACCCAATCTATTCTAGTAACACCCAGTCAAAAGAAAGCAAAAAATTGACATTTTTGCTACAAATAGCTAATTGACTAATATTAGTAATGTTTGGCTAATATTAGTAATATTTTAAGAATTGGTCAATTTTGTAATGAGCTACTTATAAATGGACATAGCTGATAGTTTCCCTAAGCCCAAATGGACCCACGTATCAGCCCAGACTTGACCTGTGAAATCTATTATTTTTGGGAATTTTTACTTATTTATACTACTTTTGAAACTTATTTACCCCCAATATAGAAGTTTTAATTTAAATACAAGTTAATACTATACAATTACGGATTATATACAAAATAATGTATTAGAACTAATCTTTCCTATTTTCTCTCCTCCTTCGTCAACCAAATTCAAAAACCTGAACCATCCAGTGCGCACAAATTAAAAAATTGGGAAGATCTTTCAAGCTCACCTCATAATTGAATTGAACTGCTGTTGCAAATAATGTACAATCCAATTCTTGAATCCAAAACTCACTCGAAATTTGTCATTGTATATATTTCATCTTCATGTGATGAATGATACATAGAAACCGTCAATTCTTAATTATATCACTCTTGACTCCACGATTCCAATGAATGAGAATATAGTTAGGAGCTCAACTGTTAATATCAGTTCTATTTGACCCAGTTTAATTATTAGGGTAGAATCGAAAATAGAATTTGTGAAATTGTTATTTGTTTGAATCGGATGTTATTACAAATAATTGAGAATAATATCCTTTGAAGATTATAACTCAATTTTAAGAGAATTTAGTGAAGATTCAAAGTGGTTTTAATTAGAATTTCAGCTTGAAACTCAAAAAAGAAGACATAAACAAAGATATTTCGTACTTTGGGTGTATGGACAACATATATACAACTAACATAATGGTACACAAGTTGTATATAAATGTATGTAAATTGTAGTTTTTACCCGGATTCTATACAAAAAAATATTAGTCGAATTGCAGATATTGACCGAATTTTTATATATTTCGTAAAACACTTTAGTTACTTTTCGTAAATAAGTTAGATAAACTGTGTCAATAAGTTCAAAATTTTGTATATATACGGATGTATACCTTATTTTTGGAGAGAATCAACCAGCACTATAGTTGAGAAATGCTAAAGAAAAAGGTCAAAGCTTCTGTTTGTGCTCTTATTGTTGTTTATCAACTAGGAATCTGTCTTTAATGGTACCATGTAGGCAATAAATGTATATCACTATAATAATGTGTACATCATAATTTTATTTCATTCTTTGTGTATATTAAAATGCATATCAAAACTTTATTTTTGTACTTTGTATATCTAAAATATAAAATTATAAATATAGTTATCTATATCCAAGTGTATACAACAAAAATAATTATATTATGTGTCTATCATAGTGTATAACACATCAAATAATATGTATTATCACAACTTTATTTTTTTCTTTATGTATATCACAATGTATATCAAAACCTTCTTCGTATATGTCAATGTATACCACATAATTTTCTTGTAAAATTAAGTTGCATAATCAACTCTTTTCTGCTAATCAAATCTCTTTCTTTGAGCTTCAGTTTGTGAAACCAGAAAGAAATTATATAAATTATGAGCTCTGAAGGAAAAAAGTTTAACGATGGGGCAAACTTCCAGCCGGCATAACCAGCTCTGTGCGAAAGCGATTGCTAATTTCGGTTTGTGAAACCATAGACAAAATTTTCTAAATCATGGGTTTTGCAGGAAAAATGTTCAACGACGCAACAATCTTCCAGCCGGCGGAGCCAACTCCGTGTGGAAATGGTTGCAGACTTTTCGGCAAGGTGGCGACATTGAACAAACACGCTCGATTATAACAAAATAGAGTTAAAACTTCATCCAACAATTGGTTTCATCAATCCTAGATTATAGGTTTAGCTAGTCATACTAATGGAAAACAATTCACTAAAATAGTTCATAATCAACAAATAGAAATAGAAATAAGAAGAAGAAGATGAAAACTCTTAGGAATTGATTCGTCTTCTCTCCCTTGTTCTTGCCTCTAAAATCTTCTAAAACCAGCTATCCCTGACTTCTGGGCGAGTTTAGGCTTCATATAGGTTTAGGTTCGTCGCCTAGGAAATTACATAATTGACCCTGCATATTTGGCTTTTGTCTGCTCGTCCGCAGCCGCAGATTCGACCGCGGATTTTGACTGCTTCACTGCCTTGAGTTCGCTGGCTAATTCGTAGCCCACTTCACGGCCGTGCACCTGGATAGGTCATTTCGCTTGCTTTTCTCGCTCCTTTTTGATCGGGCTAACCTTCGATTGGCCTTCCACGCTTCGTAATGACTACAAAATACTCTTTAGCTTCCCCCTAACTCGGAGTGGCTCCTGCAAAATATCAATTTTGTTCATTAGAGCTTTTTGTTATCTTTTACATTCAAATATCAATAAAGTGCGGCTAAATTAGAGTATAAATAGCGTCCAAATTGCATTAGAGGGTTGTGGGTTAGGGCGTACGCAAATTTTTTTGTAAGCGGCATCAAATTTTATAGAAGAAAATGAATAAATAACTTTAATTATCATATTTCTAGACAGTAAATAGATTTAGTCTATTAGTGTTGTTGAGTCTTAAGTTAGAAAAGGTCTTTGATAGAAACTAAGCATCCACCAAACTGTATAGAGAACCGGGCTCTCTATCAGTTCCCACCATAAGAAACAGACTGTAAAACCAAACAGTATAGGGTACCAGGTTCTCTATTTGTTTCCACAGTAAATCGACAATAAATAAAGAACACAGAGGAATTTTACGTGGAAAACTCCCAGCTCACGGGATCAAAAATCACGACCTACCCTTGTAGGATTTCAACTTCACTACTGAGAAACTTTAGATTACAACCTATTGCAACCTAGGAATTAACCTCGTAATCCCTCACTAACTTGTAACACTCTATTACAAGCCACTTTGTAATAACTCTATTACAAAGACTTTAAACTTAGGAATTAACCTCTTAATCCCTCACTAACTTGTAACACCCTATTACAAGCCATTTTTTAATAACTTTATTACAAAGACTTTACAACTTGACTAACTCTAGCCAAGATACAAACACAAGGGTTTATGATTTACAGAGATTTCCTACACAATGCTACTAATTAAGCTAAGTAGGAATTACAAGTAGAGTGCTTTGAACAAAGGTACAACACAACTGAGGACATGTAATAACTTCAATACATGTAACTAGTCCTTGGTTATGTTGTTCTTCGTTCTTGATGCCCTTGAGAATTACTTGCAAGATTGACACAGACTTGAGAGAATGCTTGATGAGTTCTTGAATGTGCAGGTGATTTTTTTTCCTTTGCTTGATGTTAATATCTCATTTGTGACATCACTTGGATGATATAAGCAAGTTAGGTAAAGAGCATTCCACATAAAGTTGACTGCTGCACCGTTTCTGCACTGTAGCTTGTGCAGGCAGCAATGTTACAGTTGTGAAGAGTTGACTTGTATGGTCACCTCGGGAACTGGTAACTATCTGTTCTCTCTGTTGTTCCTTTGACTCTGAAGAGTTGAACCGTGTTCCCAACTGGAGACTTTTTGATCTTTAAGCTCTTAAGGATGTGATCACCTCGGGAACTGGTAGTTATCTGTTCCCTCTGCTATTCCTTTGACTCTGAAGAGTTGAACTATGTCCCCAACTGGAGACTTGTTGATCCTTAAGTTCTTAAGGATGTGCATCAGGTTCCTTATCTGGTTCTTGACCGTAGGTTTGTTAGATCATCATAACATAAAACGAAGGTACTTATAACCTATCGGTCTTAAGTTCAATTCTACTTAATCACAAACCATAGAGGCTCTCTCAAATATTTGCAAAAAAATACGTGTTAGTTGTGATTCAAACCTCTGACCTCTTAGAGCGAAATCAAGCACATAACCGACATGTCAAGAGAAAATTTGTGTCGAGTGGTGTCATTTTTTCATACTTATCCGTTTCCCTACGGTATCAATATGTTTATTTAATAAAAAAATTTCACTAAGCGGTGTCGCGTGTGTGAGAGTAGCTGACTTATTAGGGATTAACAACAATTAGTTAGAACCATGGTTTGTTAGTGAAAGTTAATTATAACTAACTAGTGGACATTAGTTGTAAGTAATGTGATTAAGTTAGTGATTGTATCTAGACACATGTGTGTTCATTTTACAAATCAATGAAAAATATTTAAGTTTTTCTTCACATGCAAAAATTCTCTCTCTAGGTAGTTAGCCCTAAATCACCATTGTTGAGCTTCAGCTGAAGTTTGGGTTCACTGACATTCACATGGTACCAAGCACGTGATGATCTAACTTCACGTAATTTCTATGTTGATTCAGTTCTTCGCTCAAATTCATCTTCAATTCCAGAAAATTCTCTTTCGATTTTGTCAAATTCTTCGATATGAGTACATCCAAAATTGATCATTCTCATCCACTGTTTGTCCACCCTTCCGACACTTTTGTATCCATGTTGATTCCTGTGCAACTTACAGGAGCAGAAAACATGGTCTGTGGAGGCACTCAATGCGACTTGCTCTCCAAGTTAAGAGGAAATTAGGTTTTGTTACTGGAACTTGTCAAAAGGAGTCCTTTGACAAAGAATTACATGAGAAGTGGGAATTACAATGCAATTGTAAATCATGAATACTGTATTTTAAGACCTACTTAGCGGGGTTGTCTATGCGTCAAATACGCATCTGGTTTGGGAGGACCTCAGGAATAGGTTTCATAAAGTGAGTCGAGTAGGGAATTGCAACCATTTTGTGTGGACTGATTCAGTCTCGGTGTATTTCACAAAGGTGAAAGAACTTTGGGTTGAGTTTGATGCAATGGTGCCTTCACCAAATTATGGATGTGCAAAGTCGAGGACTAAATTGATAATTTTTTTCAGCAACGATTAATGCAATTCCTGAGTGAACTAAATAAATCTTATGACCAGGCAAGGAACCATATCCTCATGAAGTCAACAAAGCCTACTCTCAACCAAGAAACAAAAGATGTATTGCATCAGGAATTCGAGGTAAAAGATCTTGGACAAACTCAGGTATTTTTTGGGAATAGAGTTATTGAGATCAAACAAAGGAATACTGCTGAATCAGAGGAAATATGCACTTCAGTTAGTATCAGACTTCGGGCTGGGAGGAAGTAAACCAGATTCAACACCACTGGACTTGAACCAAAAGTTTAATATAGTGGAATTTGATAAGCAAGTAGGAGCTGCAATGGATGGTGAAGTTCTTGAGGATATATCAACATATCAAAGGTTGATAGAAAGACTGATATACATAACAATTACAAGACCAGACATCAACTGTGCAGTAAAAATATTAAGCTAATTCATGCAATGGCCAAAGAAATCTCACTGGGAAGGAGCAATAAGACTTGTCATATACATCAAGCAAGCACAAGGAATAGGAATTTTGATTAGTAAGAATGCAGAAGACTTGACATGTTTTGTGATGCTGAAGGGGTAGCCTGCCCAAATACTAGAAGATTAGTTATAGGATTTCTGGTAAAACATGGAGATTCTTTAATATCTTGAAATCTAAGAAGTTGCATACAACCTTAAGAAGCTTAGCAAAAGCAGAATATAGAAGCCTGCTAGGTGCAACAACAAAGATCACTTGGTTGTAGGGACTATTTGTAGAACTGAACATTCCGATTAAGCAGCCAGTTATAGTACTTTGTGACAACAAGACATCACTACAAATTGCAGCAAATTTCATATTTCACGAGAGAACAAAGCATATTGAGATCGATTGTCATTTTGTCAGGGATAAGATCAAGAAATGAAAGATCAGAACACAGTTCATTGGAACTAATGAACAACAAGCTGATCTACTACACCAAGGATTGGGGAAGATTCAGCATGATTACTTACTTGGCAAGCTAGGAGTGCTTAATATTTTACACCTCCAGCTTGAGGAGGAGTGTGAGAATAGCTGACTTACTAGGGATTAACCACGGTTAGTAGTTAGAACCATAGTTAGTTAGTGAAAGTTAGTAATAACTAACTAGTGGACATTAGTTATAAGTAAGGTGATTAAGTTAGTGATTGTATGTAGACACTGTGTATGTTTATTTTAAAGATCAATGAAGAACATTTAGTTCTCTTCACATGCAAAAATTCTGTAGTTAGCCCTGAATCACCATTTTTGAGCTTCAAGTCAAGCCTGGGTTCCCTGAAATTCGCAGCGTGACACCGCTTCGCTTAACGTGCGTCCGTCCCTGGTTACTGGGAAAGAGAATAAATAGAAAAGGTTTTATTTTTAATTTTGATTTGACTGTACCATTGCCAAGGGATTGAAGCATTGACTTCTTCCTTTTTTGTGAAAAAAATTCTGATGTGTCCTAATTATTGTCTCGCAATATATAGAATTATGTATAACTCTCTTATAAAATGACAACAGGAAACAGTGTGTCCTTTTCGTTCATATTTTTTTTTTATCACATTATGATCCTTTTAATACCGTAATACTTCAAGTTATTACGTGAAGATGAATTCATAGTTACTTGTTTGATCTTGATTTTCCAAGTTATATAATATGAAGAATATAAAATTTCTGCTTATATTTCTCCTTGCTTACATTTGACATCTTGATTAGGAAACCCATCTTGAATATCCACCAAAAGAAAGTTCGGGACCACAATTTTAGTGGATTTACACAAGGAAAAAAGTTAAAATAAAAATAAGTTTACTCTATTACAATATTATAATCAATTTGTTAGAAGCCTTCAGTCGCTTCCCTTTCAAAAGCTACACATACACATGAAAGAACATGAGAGAGAGAGACCCATAATTTCCTATTATTTCTTAAGGTTCTTTATTTAAAAAAAAAAAATCTTTTGAAGATTAATTGAGAATTAATTCGTTCTCAAGAGGGCATGTCCTGCTATTTATTAAGGTTCTTTATTTTTAAAAAAAAATCTTTTAAAGATTAATTGAGAGTTAATTCGTTCTCAAGAGGACGACATTTATGCAGCTAGAAATTAACAAATTAACGGAAAATACTTTTGACTAATTACTTCTTTCTACTTTATGCCAGAAAAGTAAAATATATATGCTTTTAGTCAAAAATCAAAATTGTATTTTATATCTGAAAAATATAATATACTTTTAGTAAGAACTTATTTCCTTGACTCTCAAAATAGAATTCTCATGGAAAAGTGATCAAGTATTTATAAAATAAGGGGTCAGAAGCAAATACAACTCTTACTATTTACCACCAAAGGATGTGCTGCAGTGGATGAGACTGCTCTTTCCTTAACCAGATGTCTCGGGTTCGAGCCCTGGGTATGAAAAAATCCTTGATAAGGAGCTTTTCCCCCGAATGGTGCCCTACGCGACGCGAATCCGGATATAGTCGGGCTCCAACGTAGGTACCGGACACCGAATGGGAAACCAAAAAAAAAAAAAAAAAATCTTACTATTTACTATTTACAATTCTGCTTTCGTATCTCCAAAGGCTCTTCATTCTTCTTGATTTTCCTCTTACTGGCTAACCACTCAAAAGATTAGAAAAACTTAAAGGGTCAACATCTAATATTAATTAGTTTATTTATGTGGTTGCTGGTTTATATGTAAACAAGAAAAACTCAACTTTGGTACACAACTTTCCACATAGTATACAAATTGGTAAGGTGTTTTGCAATTGGATGACCAACTTATCTCATATATAGTATATCCATTTCCAAAAAAGTATAAACTTGTGCACATTCTTTTGACACATGTCTACAAAGTTTGTAACTAGTTCAGAGTGGTGGAGCCACCTAAGTCCTAAGGGAGATTAATTAATATTCCCTCCGTTTCACAATAAGTGATCAATTTGCTTTTAGCATACCCATTAAAAAAATATTAAATTCTATATAAAAATACCTACTATAACTAAACTACCCCTAATTAAACATTTAATGTGAGGAGTAAGAAAACTTTTTAGGGATATGTACATAGGGGTTATTTCGTAAAAACAAATTGAATTCTTTCTTGATTACATAATTGGACACTTATTTTGGACCAAAATAAAAAAGGAAACTGGTCACTTATTGTGAACCGGAAAGAGTATTCTTTTCGGAGAAAAATTACACCGTATAACTAGATAATATATTGAATTTCTTTAGCTTATTCATATACTTAATTTTTATATTTTGATATCCTTGGTGAAAATATTGACTCAACCACATAATTTCAGTATTTAATTCCTATAAAAGTTGGGACTAGGAGGCTTGTCTTAGGATAGGACAGCTCCTTCCACTAAGCTAATGGAGATATAAGTTTGTCTTATATTGCTTTTTTTTTTGTTTTAGGTTTTAATTTGTCTGTATTTCACCTATCTTTGAAATGACTATTTTAGTATAAGCAGTCTTAAAAGTACTTTTTGGATAGAATTAAAGAGTTTCGTGGATGGGGTGCAGATTTTGTTTATTTCACTTCTTTTGTCGATTTTCTATTGGATATATTAAGTTATAAAGAAAATAAAGTATATATCCAATATATTTTATTTTCAGTGCACAAACTTTCCCCACTCTTTTGCCTTTGCAAAAATGACAAGCATAATCTCTTAATTAAGAGGGGGCATTTCTAGACAATTGCCGAATATTCTCTCTAAATATAGGTGCAACTATATAAAGTTATAATCTATTTTAATTTTCATGAAATTTTTAACCTAATTTTTTTGTCAGTATTTGGAATTTGATTTCCTAGAAAAATCACCTCTAGAGCATTTTCCCTTGCTCTTAATATAAGTATAATGTAACCCTCTATTTTTGTGAAGTTTGTTACATCCTTTTAAACATGAACTCAGATTTTAAATTTTAAAGGTTATGTCAACACAGAACTATTCAAAAGTAATAGAATTATATTATTTCTATTACTAATAATATAATTAACACTTTTGCAGAAATGACCAAAAAAGGATGCAAAAGAAATTCAAGAGAAAATGCTTTTGATTAGGCATGGCAGCTGTCATAATCAGCTGCAGAAAAATAATTGTACGTAAAGCACTAAATATAAAAAATACAGATGGCTTCCAAAACAAAACAAAGTAAAGTGGAAGAACTAAAGGCTGAAAGCAATGTTATAATTTTACTTATAGCAAAGAACTTGATAGAAGAATGTTAATATGTTTATTTTATTATTTTTACCTTTTCACAGAAACAATTGTTTAATTAAGTGACCTTTGGATTTATATACACCACGAAAATTCTAATATTCCCCCTTTAGAAAGAAAAAGTTAGTCCCTCCATTCAAGGCTTAATTTTTTTTTTTA
>MDKI01288857.1:0-41466 GCA_005239505.1 Nicotiana paniculata | reverse complement strand
ATTTTTTGTATTCTTCACAATTTTTCAAAAAAAAAATTCCAAAAATATTTCCTTTACTTCCTTCTATAGAAAGTCTTTCTTTTAGGTCCCAATTTTTTGAAAAAATACAAAAATATTTTCTTTTAATTTCTTCTAAAAATTCAAAAATATTTTCTTTTTCTTTAGAAGTATTTATTTCAATAAATTCAAAATAAAAGACCCAAAATCCAAAAATATTTTCTTTCCTTTTTAGAAGTCTTTCTTTTCAAAAATTCTCGAAAGAAAAAAAATCTAAATACAAAAGTATTTTCTTTCTTCTTTTTAAATCATTGTTTTGAAAAAATAAATACAAAAAGATCTGATTCATGCGGCGTCATGATACGTAGGCAGCCCACATCAGGTTCGATCGAATGATTTCAAAAAAAAAAAAAAAAAAAAATCAAAAGAAGAATGATGATAATAAAGACCGACTGAGTCCATTCTAACGTGTCTTTTGTTTTGAATTGTGAAGAAAGTTTGAGGTAGTCGGTTTGTGGTAAGCTGACAATGCAAAATCCAAGGGAAAAATGACAACTGACACTGAAGCTGTTATGAGTGCTCAAGAGACTCAGGGTCAGAAGGTTCGACAAGACTCTACTGTGGTTGAGGAAAACAGAATACTGAAACAGCAAATGACTGAAATGTGTCAAGCATGGGCCAATGGCCAAGGACCACCTTTCTCTGTTCAGGGTTTCCCAGAATTCACACCCATCTCGAAAACTACCATTCCGGTCTCATTGTCTGATCAATCCTATCCACCTGGGTCTAGTCTTTATCCTATTTGTACGACCACAGCTGGAACTCCAGTTGCATGCTCTCAAAGTTTTCCATTGGCAACCAATCAAACAACCGTTGTTGTTATGCCCGTCTTCACTGTCCCACAGCCGATGGCGGTGCAGAGGAAACCTCATGAGTCACAATTTGCTACCCAGAAAGAACAATACCACTCTCCTGAGTACCACTCATACCTATTTGATCTTCATGCAAAGATTGAGAAGCCTGCCCGAAAGATGGCACGGGAAGAAATGACCCAAAGACTGAAAAGCTTAGAACAACAGTTGAAAAACATGCAAGGGTTGGCAGGTCAGAAGAGTATTGCCTTCAAGGATCTATGTATGTTCCCCGATGTTCGTTTGCCACTTGGTTTCAAGGTCCCCAAGTTTGAAAAGTATGATGGATATAGATACCCCATAGCTCACTTGAAAAGTTATTGCAATCAGCTAAGAGATGCAAGAAGAAATGAAGAATTACTTATGGCTTATTTTGGGGAAAGCCTTACGGGGGTAGCCTCTGAATGGTTTACTGATCAAGACACATCTCGTTGGTATGTATGGGATGACATGGCCCAGGCCTTTTTCAAACAGTTCTAATACAACATCGACATTGCCCCGGACTGCAATTCTCTTTCCAACCTGAAGAAGAAACCAACTGAAAGTTTCAAAGAATATGCCATTAAATGGAGAGATCAAGCGTCTAGAGTTAAGCCACCCATGGATGACCACGAGCTAATCACTGTCTTCCTTCAGGCGCAAGAGCCAGATTACCTTCAAAACATGATGTCCGCAGTTGGCAAATCCTTCTCGGAAGCAATCAAAATGGGAGAAATGGTAGAGAATGGCCTTGAGACAGGCAGAATTATATGTCAAGCAGCTCTCAAAGCCGCAACTCAGGCTGTCCAGATTGAATCTAATTTAAGTGACATGAATGAGAAGGATGAAGAAATCATGATGACATCAGGGTCGAGAAGAGGTCCTAGGAAAACATCTCAAAAGTATGACCAGCCTCATCTGTTTTTCGATGATTCCGCTGAGCACTACTATCTACCTCAGAACCCACAATACTCTCTTTCTCCACCTGAGTATGTTGTCCAGTCACCAAGACACCCCAGAAAGCGAGCACCAGCATCGGAAAATCTTCGGCAGTCTCCATAAAATTTTCAAGTGCCCTACAACCCGCATCCAAGCAAGGGATATAGAGGGGAGCAAAGGTTGAAAGATAATTTTACACCAATGGGAGAGTCTTATGCAAGCTTGTTTGAGAAATTAAAGCATCATGACATGATTGAACCTATTCCTCCAAATCATGTGGACCCATGTGCAAGAAGCTTTGACCCTTCTAAAAGGTGCGAATACCATTCCAACGCCCAGGGGCACGAGGTTGAAAGATGTCGGGATCTGAAAAGAGAAATAGAAAGGATGATCCAGGAAAATATGATTGTGATCACAGACAGTGACACTCAGAATATCACGCAGAATCATTTACCTGCACATGATGATGCACACTTTGTGGGGATGATGCGTGGTGACAGGGAGTGTGAGAATCCTCTCGGGAACTTGCTAACTGAAGTTGATGATTTTGAAATTGGAGAATTCTCTGTTGATTCTGATGAGCAATTTGTGGCTAAATGTCAAGCTTAGCAATTGAAAAGTCATTCCCTCCTTACTAGGAAGGAATAATGGTAGCTTGTTTTGATACTTTTTCTATTATCTGGGTTATTTCAGGGTTGTGATCCAGATTTTATTTATTTTATTGAGTCAAACCCTTCTATCCCTCTGTTCTGTTTGTGTTAGTTTTGTCTGTCTGTTCTATTGCTATTTTCATTATCCGGGTTATTTTAGGGTTATAACTCGGATTTTAGGTTGTTTGTCTTGTTGTTAAGCCCTTCCATCCTTTACTCAATGAAATACAATTTGTCCTTTTGTGTCATTCCATGCTTAGTTCCTTTCCCGCTAGTTTTAGTGATATGACATGCATGCAGAAATTTTGGCCAGATCTTGAAAACTAATTTAGTCTTGACTGAGATAAGTGAGAACAAGACACTTTTGAGGATGAATAAATATGTGAAATACTTTGGAACTAAGGTCGAGTAAAATTCACCTTCAAATCATTGCGAAGATCAGGCTTGAGGATGTTTGATCAATTGAAGCTTGGTCGAAAGTTTGGCATTAATGGATGAAAAGTGTCTTTCAACCACGACACACCAAGAAGATACACATGTTTATCAACGCTATGATCGCAAAAAGATAATATGTTTTGGCGTTCTCGAGGCCGGGAGGCCCTTTTTCTTCTATCTAAACACTTTATACCCTTCTCTACCCCTTTTGAATTGGTGTCATTTTTCTTTGACCACCCTCTCTTGGAATCAAGTTTAGAGTCAAAAGTCCAAAAAAAAAGAGAAAGAGAAAAAAAAAAGTGAAAATGCAAAAAATAAAATAAAAGAAAAGTCCATGTACCAAGAGTACAAACTGGGCAACTCTTAGAAAGTTCAAATGAAAAAAAAAGAGAAGAAAAGAACAGTCAAAAGTCCGTGCCCTCAAAAAATAAAATCTTGGGAAATTTGTTTTGAAAAAAAAAAAGAAATAAAAAAGTAGAAAGAAAGAAAAAATAGAAAAACATGTGAAAAAGAAAGAAAAAATAATAGTTAGGTCAGATGTTTGAACTACGTTAGACCTGATTCCTAAAAAAAGAGGATACGTAGGCAGTCTTACACGGTTCGGTCCAACCAAATAAGATTCAAAAGAAAAAGAAAAAAAAATCCAGAAAAATCCCCAGTAGTTAAAACTAGGGCAGAAAATTTATTTCACTTTTGAAAGAGTCGATTCCAAGAGTTGTAAGTCTACCACCCCTCATTTTGAGTCTACTTTGAGCCTTCATGCCGACCCTTCTTTCCTACCTTATCCAAAAACCTTCCAAATAAAGACCTCCCGAAATGTCTTTGATGATGCCAAGAGAAGTATGCAATGAGCAACGGTTGTCACATGATATAGAACAACTGTCAAGTTTCTCACAAAAGAAAAAGGAAAAAGAAAAAGAAAAAGAAGAAAAAATGAGAGTCTTACTAGTGAAAACCCTCACGGGCACTGTAAGGCGATGGTAAGTAGAGAAAAATAAATGAGCGAGACTTGTTGGTGAAATCCCCTCGGGGCACCACTAGTCGAAGGTGAGTCGTGAAGCTGATGCAAAGAATTGGCACAAACAAGCCCGACTTTAAAGGTCATAGGAATGGGAAAAGGAAATATTAGACCAGTTTGATAGATCAGGCCGTTGAGTCCAAAATGCATGTCATAATCATTAAGGCTAGTTACCGCAAAATAAAAAAAAATAAAAAAAAGGCCTCTTCCTTCTGTCCTTCCGACAGGGGCATTACTTGTTAATACTTGTTTCTTTGCGTCATAGTGTACTTCACTCTGAGTCAGTCTTTGTCAAAACAAGCAAGAAAGGATTTCAAAATCTGCTTTCAGCTTTTCAGTTGCACAAAAGTGAGTTTGGCCAGCAATCCAATGTTACAGTCAACATGCATTGGGGATTCATGTAGAGGCTTCCCCCCAAAAGAATCTTGTCAGCCTATTCGGTTGAAGCAAGCAAAGATATCCTCAAGGTTAATCGGAGATCTTTTGCAGTACCAAACAAGGACTATGAAGTGTGCGCATCGTTCAAAAGGCACTTACCAGTTGTGATTCTCTTTGACGGACAAATTGCTCAAAAGCAAAACCCATTCACGATATAAGAAAAGGTTATCCAAGAAAGGAAATCTCTTCTTTTAAGATAAGGCCGACTGATCCACAAATAAAAATGGTACCTGGTGTGAAACAATCAGGGTTGATGCAGAGCAAAAAAGTCTCTTGAAACTGACTCAGGTTGATTGAGAAAAAGCCAAGCTGCCTAGGAATCAAGGCCACAAACCGACCACCACTTTTTGAAACTGACAAAATTTTCTTTGTTTAAAACAGGAACAAAGCAGTGCAACGAAAGAGGTTCAAAAAAAAAGAAAAAAAGAAGAGAAGAGCCGAAGAAGGGAAGTTTCTCAAATCACTACCTTTATTTGTCTTGCTAGTGTACATAGAATGTCGCCATTACTCTTCACATTTTTCCTCCTAGGATAAAAAGTCCTAGTCTGATGGAATTTCCTCCTAATAAAAATCTTAGTCTGATGAATCTTTCTCCTAAGATAACAAAAAAAGAAAACCTGGTCTGATGAACTTTCTCCTAGGACAGAAATCTTAGTCTGATGAACTTTCTCCTAGGACAAAAATCTTAGTATGATGAAACTTTCTCCTAAGATAACAAAAAAGAGACCTAGTCTGATGAACTTTCTCCTAGGATCAAGACCTAGTCTGATGAATTTTCTCCTAGGATAAATGTCTTAGTCTGATGAATCTTTCTCCTAAGATAAAAAAAACCTAGTCTGATGAATTTTTCTCCTAGGATAAATGTCTTAGTCTAATGAATCTTTCTCCTAAGATAAAGAAAACCTAGTCTGATGAATCTTTCTCCTAGGATAAACATCTTAGTCTGATGAATCTTTCTCCTAAGATAACAAAAAAAAGACCTAGTCTGATGAATTTTCTCCTAGGAACAAATCTTAGTCTGACGAATCTTTCTCCTAAGATAGAAGACCTAGTCTGATGAGCTTTCTCCTAGGATAGAAATCTTAGTCTGGTGAATCTTTCTCCTAAGATACCAAAAAAAAACAAGAGACCCAGTCTGATGAATTTTCTCCTAGGATCAAAATCTTAGTCTGATGAATCTTTCTCCTAAGATAAAAAAAAATGACCTAGTCTGATGAACTTTCTCCTAAGATAACAAAAAAAAATGACCTAGTTTGATGAATCTTTCTCTTAGGATCAAAATCTTAGTCTGATGAATCTTTCTCCTAAGATAACAAAAATAAAGGACCTAGTCTGATGAACTTTCTCCTAGGAACAATATCTTAGTCTGATGAATCTTTCTCCTAAGATAGAAGACCATCATAGTCGTCGGAGTTGAAAGTTGGCGTTGATTTCATGATGCGGTCGTTGCCCTTATCTTCTTCTCCTTCACCTTATATCTCTTTTGAAATTCGGCAACCCTCCATTGAATCCGGCAAAACAGAGCCCAAACTCAGCAGTAAAACTAGCTCCAAAAACACCCTGAAACTACCCTAAATCAGTGTGAAAATCAATCCGAAATCGTCGTCCAACTCTGTTGATTTGAATCTTTCGAGGTTGTTGACTCCGGTTCGAGTTTCCGGGTCCCTGGCTCGATCAAAGATGGCTTGTTTGTGGTATTTCCTTTCCTGTGTAATCATTTGCAATTTTGAGTAATAAAGGTCCGTCTCTATCCTATTCACTTCATCTGAATGTTTGGATTTTAACTTTACTACTCTAGAATTTTAGAGTGTGTTTGTTACAGGTTTGTTGTTGGATATTGTTCATTCCTTGTCTTTATTTTTTATGTGGTGAATTGTTCTTAGTTTGAGATTTTTGTGATGCTATACTGATTTTCTGTTTCTTGTTGTTAGTTTTAAAATTACAATTTAGAAGTAGCAATTTAGCTTTACAAGTTTAATTTGCCAAGCTTTGATGGTTTGAGTCAATAGATTAATAGTTATTCCATTCTTCCATAATAGATAATTGTCTCATAATTTCAAGGATAGAGTAATAATTTGTAAATATCTTTAAATGGGGACAACTTGTCAATACCTTTAGATTGCCAAAATATTTCTTGACTTCCAAAATAACTCCGTCCTTAATTCTCCATGGCATCAATAATCTTGAACTTAGGAAAAATAACATAATTAACATCGTAGCTTATTTCGGGCGCGATTAATAATTTATCGTGGCCATGAGTACGGTTCCCGTGGCATGATCACGCTACATAAATCTCAATTCGGGTGTGCATTTCATGTGACCCGACCATAATTTCAAATAATAATAATAAAATAAACATGTTGTGAATTGTGGGTGCATTTCATGTGGCGCGGTTGCAATGTGTATCAAAACAACAAGTGTACGACATCGTGACTTTTTTCAAAATAATCCCATAAATATCAAAAGTGGTTTATGTACATATCCTGTAAGCTAAAAATATCTCTTTTTAGGTAAAACTCATAAAACTTAGAGAGTAATCGCATATTGCTTCAAATAAGAATTTTTAACCGTCACGACTATATAATCTACACTCGGATGTGGCAACTCATGCCCCCGACTCTAACTCCAAAAGAATAATAAAATCACATGTTGTAATTACGGGTGCATTTCATGTAGCGCAGTTATAACGTGTCCAAAACAGAAAAGTGTACGCCATCGTGACTTGTTTCAAGATAAATCCATAAATGTCAAAAGCAGTTAAGAATTAAAAGTCTAAGCATACAATAGGCTAAAACACGTAAAACAATAAGATAATTTAGGCCAGATATTAATAGTTAAGCGACCGCGCTAGAAACACGGAACTCGGGGATGCATTAACACCTTCTCCCGGGTTAACAGAATTTCTTACTCGGATTTCTGGTCGCACACAACTTAAAACAGAGTCAAATTTCCTTGATTTGGGATTTTTAAAATAAAACGGTGTCCCGGAACATCATCAAAAAATCCGGGTGGCGAATCTGAAAAAATAATAATAAATCCCAAATCCGAATAATGTCACTTTGATTGGAAAAACTCCCTTATTACCCTTGAATTTCTCGGGGTAGTGAAAAAGGAGGTGTGACAGTGATCCTATAGGATAAACAACTTAGGACTCCCCTATCCCTTACATATGTGTGCTTAGACTGCGAATCTTTTCAAAACCATTACTTGTTTCCATGTGTATACTTTGACTGATTATTTGATATTTGCTTAAATTCACAAAGTTTGTTTGGCTGGGAACCGCAGTTGTGGACTTTGAGGGGTGCCTAACACCTTCCCCTTGGAGTAATTTCAAGCCCTTACCCAATCTCTGGTTATTCAATTAGTGTTATTGTGACCCTTAATAGGTGCCCTAATGCTCCTTAATTTGTTAGGTGGCGACTCTTCAAATCCTTACAACCCTTATCCCAAAAGAAAATGAGTTATACCAATAATGTCAAAAACCCTGACCGATCCGAAAGGAGAGGAGAGAGGGGGGCGCGACAGTTGTGACGGTCCGTATCAACTTTTACGAGATTTTACTTATTTAAACATGTTTTAGTATATTTTAAATTTGAAAGTGTTGGAAATGTCTTAGTAGTCGGCTTGACTAGTATCATGATAGACGCGATCACCACAGGTTGAATTTTGGATCGTGACATCTAGGCGAATTACTTCTAAGTTTAGCAAGAATAATGCCTTGATAAGTGAGACATTTAATAATACGCCTTAAGTTGGTCTCTTTACGTCACGAGAACGACTATGCAGGTTTCATGCCATGTATTGTTCGTCGTTTAGAATACTATATTTTTAAAAATGAGTATACGTTATAGAGTAATCTTATTTACTTATATATCCTACATGTGATTCTATATATGAAAATTTGATGAGTTAGAGCATTATGACTTACATAAATATTTACATACACATAGCATATATAAATATCAAATATTTATTGTTTTGTAATTTGTTTTATACTTTCTACGCTGTTTCCTTTTAAACCTATTTTAAAAAGTGGTCAGTGAATTTGAACCGACAAAAAATAAAATAAATAATAGATTGGAGACAAAAGTTACTAGTACTATTATGTTACGACATTATAGAGGGGAAGGTAAAAACAAAATAAAGGCAGTCCTAACATAGCGACTTATAGTACATAATAGCAAGCATAATGTGCATATGCCCACTGGCCACTTCAGCACATAAATTTTTAACATCGACCCACGACTATCCTATAGTACAAACAGTAGAACTTCTCTAATTCCAGTTTAAAGTAATGCAAGTGCAGAAATAATAAGGGTTATAAAGGAAAAGAGGCTGGCGTTTTGCAGTGAAATCCCAGCATGACTTATATCTGTGTTCATGCCAGCACCCGATGGGCCTAAACCATTGTTAACACCTCCTAATATGCCCGTGTTTGTCACGTATGGTGATCCACCTGTGGCTGTGGTAGTCGATGGTGTTTTTGTGGTGGGACTGGTAGTTGTAGGGGTGGCGCTGCGAATTAAAGAAGCAACTTGTCATGTTAACCTCAGAATAATTCAGGACACAAGTAATCAACAGGAAACAAGAAGAAAAAGGTACACTAAATAACATACGTGATACTGATAGGAGGACCTTTCAGGTTTGGATAGTATACAACTTTGATCATCTCTCTACATCACTAAACTAAGGCACGTGACTTTTTAGATGGATTACCGGCGGCTTAATTTTACCGTAGCTTCAGTTCAAACCAAAACACCATGCCGTAGCCAAAACACCCTTTTTTTGCTACATTCTTAATGTGCAGTATGACTCCATCGCAGTTTCATTATTAGAATGTATGTTACCTACGTAAATTGCATCTCGCTGCTCAATATAACCACACCCAGGGGAGGAAGCGGGTTCGGTCAAATTCAATAGTTTTTGTTTGAACTCTGTATTTGTCTTAAAAATTCATTAAATATGTATAAAATATTAATTTAGAACCCCAAAAAATTTAAGAATTAAAATTCTGAACTCATAAGCTTAAAATCCTAGCTATGCCTCTAACCACAAAAATAGACTTCGGTCAAAAGGTTTCATGTCAAGTACAAAGGTAAAACCTCATGTCCCAAACATAAACTTAGAGCAACTTCAACCTTGTCCCCAAAATGGGGATTTTCCCTTTTTTGGGGACAAGAATGGGGAAATTCCACTCCAACCCTCTCCTATTTTTGTCCCCAAAATGGGGAGTGAATAGTGTCTCTCCAAATTTGGAGACACATTATTCATCTCTCATTTATCATTAAAATATTATTATTTTTATTATTTAATCTTTCAAATTTATCTTTTTATATATACTTAATTATGTTTATATAATATATTTACCTAATTAATTTTTCATCTTAACTTTGACGTATAATTTGAAAACTTAATTATCGTACATCTATTTTTTAATGTAAAATTGGTAGTTAATTTTATTATGAGTTATAGTTATATGAAAAAGATATAACCATCACAAAAAATGAAAGGCACAAATATAAAATATTTGATGTTGCTTAAATTGAAATGCATTAAAATTGAAAATACATTAAAATTGAAAATGCATTAAATTAAAATATATTAAAATTGAAAGTACATTAAAATTGATAATTAAGCTTTTAAAATTATACCTCAAAATTAAGATGAAAAATTAACTAGGTAAATATATTATATAAACATAATTAAGTATATATAAAAAGATTAAATAATAATATTTTAATGAAGAGATGAATAGTGTGTCCCTAAATTTGGGGAGACACTGTTCACTCCCCATTTTGGGGACAAAAACGGGGGAGGGTTGGAGTGAAATTTGCTCATTTTTGTTCTAAAAAATGGGGAAATCCCCATTTTGGGGACAAGGTTGGAGTTGCTCTTATGTTCAGTTAAAATTTACTAAACTATGCCTTAGCAACATCCTTAATGTGGTAGAGCTAACCTATTTTGAAGATCACTTCTATCTCAACCATGGAAAACTCTAATAAGACCCACAACATAAAACGTCCTCCTCTAATTAGTTGATCACATCTCTATTTTAAAGATCACCTCACTCAGCTTAATGCTTTTTAACTTATACAACTTATACCTTCTCCCCCCACATTCATGCCTTTTTAAAACACCCAAATAATAGGGCAGCTAGCAATTTTTTGTGTAGAGATTAGAGCAACTCCATCCTAAAGCACTATTTTTACACCAAAATGGTGGAAATTAAGACCATCTCTTATCTTATACTAAATCCTATTTTGGTGCTCCAACCCAACTATATTTTTGTGTGTGAATAGTGTTACACCAAATTTGTTGTAACACTATTTATCAACACCATTATTATTCATCAATATTCTATAACACTTTTAATTTAACATATTATAAATTTACTTTTTCATTTAGGTCCCTAATATACCTAATTATTTCTTATGTAATATCTTTATAATATTGTTTTCACATATAAAATTGTAAGTTAATTTTATTATAAGATATAATTATATTAAAAAAAATATAACTATCACAAAAATAAAAAGTACAAATATATTGTTAATAAACAACACAATGTTAATCAAATTAGCGACTGACATAGATTAAAACTAAAACTACATTATATAACAATAATTTAGTACTCTGGTAAGAAAATTCCAGATCCACCACTATTAGTAAAATATTAAGTATATAGGGCAGATGATTGTTGTGGCTGTTGACTTCTTTAATCCATTATTTGTTTTTCTCGAATATCGATTGACACTTAAAGTTTTATTTTCTTCTTTAAATTCTTTTAGTTTCAAAGCTCTATTTTTCATCTCCATAACTGTTTGCACTTGACTTTGCCAACAACTCAACAAGTCGATATTTTCTTATTGGATCATTTTCATAGCAGGTGAAAAACCTTCATCGATTTTTCTCTTCTTCACCCCAATAGGTCGTTCTGATGCTGGGTAATTACATGCTAGATCCTCATTCAAATGATAAAAAGTTAGGGGATGATACTCTAGGTGAATCGAATTTTTTCTTCTAGCATAGACATATTTAAACTTTTCAAAATCCATCAACATATCCCAAAAATGATCGAATTTAAAATATTTTTCGTAGTTTGAATAAGTAAATATTTTTCTTGATTAATCAGCAATTTAAAAAAAAATTATTATAAGTATTCATATACAAATAAAGTATGAGTAATTACAAAATAAATACTCAAAATATCTTTATATGAAGTACCAGAATATAAATTTCAACTTGACGTACACAAACATTTAATTTTCTTATAGCCTTCTTAATAATTTGAATTCCAGATTGCAACGATCTTTTGTTGCGATACTCACAACACTCATCCTTTGCATTATTGTATGCCTCTTTCACTCGACCCTATAAATGATCTCTAGGTTGATGTAAACCTATTATTAGATCTTGAGAAATATCTAAATAAACTTGGCAAAATAGCATGTCTTCATTGGTAGAGTATTCTGTAGATCGAGTGGACGGATTATATAAGAAAAACAAAAGCCAACGCTGTAAGGATGGGTATGTTGGCACATACATATATATATAAAAGTAAAGCCAAAAATTGAAATAATACATACTTAGACATCATGATCTCAACCATTAATCTCAACTATCAATTTCATCTCAAATTTATCTTTAGGTAAAATATCTCTACACATTCTTTTATATGCAGAAATCAAGTAGGCACATTCTTTATTTTTAGAGATACAGATATTAGAGATAAAGCAGATAATATCTTTATCTCTAAAGATAAAGAATATGTCTACTTTATCCCTAAAAATTATAGAATGTGTAGAGATATTTTACCTAAAGATAAATTTAAGATAAGGATGAAATTCATCTGACAGTTGAGATTAGGATGAATCTATCCTACGATTGAGATCAAGATGAAATCTAAGTATGTAATATATCAATTTTTGGCTCTATTTATATCTATATATTTTAAAGTGCCAACATACCCATACGAAGTCGGCTTTTATTTTTCTTTAACCATATAATCCATTTTTTCGCTAATCACTTGCGAAATATGTTCATTCGATCTACAAGATATTCTATCAACGAAGATATGCTATTATGCCAAATTTATTTAGATGTTTCTCAAGATCCAATAATGGGTATATATCAATCTAGAGATCGTTTTGGGGGACGAGTGGTAAAAGCATACAATAATGCAAAGGATGAGTATTGGAAGTATCGCAACAGAATATCGGTGCAACATGGAATTCAAGTTATTGAGAAGGCTATAAGAAAATTAAATGGATGTGTACATCAAGTTGAAAATTTGCATCATAGTAGTGCTTCATATAAAGATATTGTGAGCATTTACTTTGTAATAACTTATATTTTATTTGTATATATTTACTTATATTTTCACTTTTAAAAAATTAAAATTTTGCAGATTAATCAAGCAAAATGTTTACTTATGCAAGATCCAAACTACAAAAAAAATTTAAATTTAATAAAGTGTGAGACATGTTGAAGGATTTTGTGAAGTTTAAAAGTGTCGATGCTGGAAAAAAAAATTCGAATGGAAAGGTCTTCTTATATATCATCAGAGTCTGACACTCTTGCTCTCGATTCACCTAGAGTATCATCTCCTAACTTATCATCATTTGAATGAGGATGTTGCATGTCATTCTACAACATCAGAACGACTTATTGGGGTGAAGAAAGCAAAAAATAAAATCGATGAAGGTTTTTCATCTGCTATGAAAATGATCCAATAAGAATATTATCGACTTGTTGGCAAAGTCATGTGTAGACAGATATAGAAATAAAAGATAGAACTTTGAATCTAAAAGAATTTAAAGAAGAATAAATTTTAATGTCGAATTTAGCTTCCATTTATGATCCAAATATTCGTGAAGTTATTCGACAAGAACAAAACGAATAATGGATAAAAAATTCAGCAATTTCAATAGCCACAACCACAACAATCCTCCTCTATCATATACACTTAATATTTTAATGATATGGTAGAATTGGAATCGACCTAACAGAGTACTAAATTATTGATATAATTTTCTAAATTATTATGTTATTTAAGGTATTTTCAATTTTAATCTATGCTAGTTGCTAATTTATTTTTATGTTATTTAATGAATTTTGTGTTACTATTTTACCATACTATATTTTATATTTGCACTTTTTATTTTTGTGATGATTATATTTTTTATACAATTACAACTTCTAACAAAATTAACTTATAATTTTATATTAAATAATATATTCGAACATTAAATTATAAAAATTATACACCAAAATAAATATATATAATTAATATTATTAAGATATTATATAAAAATAATTAGGTATATTAGGGCCCTAACGAAAAAAACTAAAATTTATAATACGTTAGATTAAAAGTGTTATACAATGAAAAAAATATATATATATTGATGAATGGTGTTTATATACCATAATGATATAAAAAATGATGCTGAATTGGTGCAAATATTACCATCAAAATAGGATTTGACATACTAGTGTAAGGTTTGAGATGGTCTACGCACCGGTCCCTCTTTGAAGGCTTTTAGAGAAAAATTTTGTTTATTATTATTATTTTATTTTTTTGAACTTTTAATTTATCATATATAATTAATTATTATATTAAGATCTTTATAATTTTAAATCCTATTTTTTTGATATATTATATTTATATAAAATTATAAGTTAATTTTATATAAAAAGAAATATAACCATTATTTAAAACTGAAAAATGCAAATGTTGCTAAAATTGATAAGTGAAAACTAAAATTTTTAAAAAAAAATTAACAATACATCAAATGAGGATGCATTAAAAACATAAGTTTAGTAATTCATTTTTGTTCTTGTCGCAAAAATTCACGAAGATTTGAATCGTCAATGGAATTCAACTTCGTCAATAAAATTTTATTTTCTTCTTTGAATTCTTTTTGTCTCGAAGCTTTATTTCTTGACTTTTCCATCGCCTCAACAAGCTGAGTATATCATTTTCACGCAATCTTCATCAATTTTGCTTTCTTTACCCCAATAGCTCGTTGTGATGATGTGGCCTCACCTGCAACATCCTCATTTAAATTAAGTGAAAATGATGACAAGTTAGGAGACGATACCAACGGTGAATCAGGAGTAGGAGCCTCAGACTCCGATGATACATAAGTAGAGCTATGCTTTCTTGCTTCTAAGTCAACATTGCTGAACTTCTCAAAATCTTTCATCATATCCTACACATGATCAAATTTAAAGCCTTTTTTAAAGTTCGGGTCTTGCATTTACTTGTGCAATCTGCAGTATTTAAGTAAAAGTAAGTTAAACAAATATATATAAATATAGCATAATCAAGTAACTAAAAAATAATTACAATATCTTTTTCGGAAGCACCACTTGGATGTAAATTTTCGACTTGAGGAATACATAATTTTCTGACAGCCTTCTCAATTGTTTGAAGTCTACATTGCACCGATCTTTGGTTGCGCTCCACCCAATTCTTTACCTTACCACGATTGTAAGATGTGACGACTCGATTCCAAAAATTATCTTTAGATTCCCGTTACAGGATCTTGAGAAACATCTAAATAAACTTGACATAATAATTTATCTTCATTTGCAGTGTATCCTGCCGATCCACCAGACATTTTTAAGTGATTAGAGGAACAATGGATTATATGATTACAGAAAAACAAAAGCTAGTTGTGGTTATGGATTAGTATGTTCCAACTTCAATGTATAGGGATAAAGTAGACACAAAGGATAGTTTTGATCTTAAGATCAACCGTCAGATGGATTTTATCCCATTATCAGCTGTAGGATGGATTTCCTCATTATCTCTAAATTATCTTTTTTAAAAAAACAAAAAAAACTCTTATATTAATATCAACCGTCAGATTGGATTTCATCCAATTATCAACCGTAGGATGGATTTCCTCATTATCTCTACATTTCTTTAAATTATCTCTACACATTCTTCACTCTATAAAAACGAACATCATTTAGAAAAATAATATCGGACATTCAATGAATTTTTATATGGGAGGTTCATCTAATAATGATGATGAAAATTCTTCTTCATCTTTCACTACCGATGATGAAGTTAAGCAGCAATTATTCAATCGTGTTTAGAATGTTGGCATATGATTTGCCAGCAGATGCCACTGATGAATATGTTAAAATTGGAGAGCCAAATGCAATTAAAAGTATAAACAGATTTTGTCGAGCTGTCGTAGAGGTTTTTGGCGATCAGTATTTGTGATCACCAATAGCTAACGATGTTGCAAGGCTTTTGTACATCGGTGAACAACGCGGTTTTCGGACCTGAACTTTGCCCCTAGTGGAAGTCCTAGGTAAGTAGATGGTAAACATCCAATATTGCAGCCTAAAATTCCAGCCAAGTCTTCTAAATTATGCACCTCATTAACAGGGTAGATTACACTTTTGAGCATGTTAATGTGAAGGCCTGAAATAGCTTCAAATATAAGAAGGGTTAGATTTAGATAGAGCAGTTGACTTCTGTCTGCCCCACAGAAAATCAAAGTTTCATCTGCATAGAGCAAATGAGAAATGTTGATCGTGTTTCGTCTCCCAACATCAAAACCTTTCAACCATTGCAGCTGCTTAGCTTTATCCAACATCTTACTGAGTCCTTCCATTGCTAATATGAATAGGAATGGTGAGAGTGGGTCTCCCTGTCTCAATCCCCTCTGTGGAGAGAAAAAACCAACTGGGCTCCTTTTGATTAGAATGGAGTACTTCACAGTGGAGATATTGAACTTGATCCATTTTAACCATCTTTCCCCAAATCCCATTTGCCTGAGAATGGAAATAAGGTAGGACCAGTTAAGATGATCAAAGGCTTTTTCTATGTACAGCTTACATAGAATCCCTGCATCCCCTTGCTTTAACTGCCAATCAAGGACCTCGTTGGCTATCAACGAAGCATCTGTAATCTGCCTTCCTTGGATGAATGCATTTTGTTGATTTGAGACCAATTTTCCCTTCACTTTCTTCAATCTTTCAGCTAGGACTTTAGCTATGATCTTTTATACAATACCAATTAGACTAATTGGTCTATAGTCCCTTAACTCCATTGCCCCTTTCTTTTTAGGAATGAGCGCAATGAAAGATGCATTACATGACCTAACCATCCAACATTGCTGGTGATAGTAACTCATAGCTGCAAGTATGTCATGTTTAATGAACTACCATGAGTGCTGGTAGAAAGCCATTGTGTACCCGTCGGGCCCCGGTGCTTTGTCAGGAGCACTAGAGTTAATAGCTGCAAGAACCTCCTCCTCATTGAAAGATGCCTCCAACCCCTCCTGCTCAATGTACAAGTTTTCAAAAAAATCCAGTGTCTCCTGCTTTATCTGCTCCTTATCTTCTACGATCTCATCCCTGACCATGAGTTTGTCTATGCAATTGCTTCTTCTGTGAGAGTTGGCAATCTTCTGGAAGTACTTGGTATTTCTGTCCCCTTCCTTAAGCCAAAGACACCTTGATTTTTTCCTCCATGAAATTTCTTCTGCTTTGGCTAACTGTTGTAGTTCTATTCTTATACTAACCATTTGGTTAGCCTCAGACAAAGTCAACTGACTGTCTTCTGCAGCCTGTTCTAGTGCCATGAGTTCCTCTAGTTCCCTGTTTTTCCTAGTTTCCACCTTCCCAAATTCTTCCCTGTTTCAGGTAGTGATATCCTTCTTTAGGCTTTTTAGCTTTTGCATAAGGATAAAATCAGCACTACCAGTGAATGTGTAATTCTGCCACCAGCTCTTTAGTTTGCCTAGAAATCCTTCTGATTGAAGCCACATGTTTTCAAACTTAAAGAAGGAAGGAGTTGCATCCCAATCACCACTCTCCAAAATAATTGGTCTATGATCTGAAATCACCTTAGGCAAGGCAATTTGTCTCACAGCATTAAAAGAGTCATTCCAATCATTGGAGATAAGGAACCTGTCAATTCTCGAAGCTTGCAAACAATTGTCTCCTTTAGACCAGGTATATTGAGCCCCCTGTAAAGGTAAATCAATAACACCTAGGTCCTGAATAGCATCAGAGAACAACTTCATTGCCTTTGATCTTCTAGTACAATTCAGCCTCTCACTCTCAAACCTAACAACATTGAAATCACCTCCCACTACCCAATGATCTTCCCAAAGGCCCCTTATTCCTGCAATCTCACTCCACATTACTTCTCTCTGGATTGTTGTGTGGTCCATAGATTCCTGTGAAGCACCATTTAAACACTTTTGTGATGCTTTCTAACTTACAAGAGATGGAATAAGACCCCCAGTGTGCATCTATTTTGACCCACTTTCTTTTGTCCCAAATCACCACTATTCCTCCCCTGGTACCACTTGCTTTTAACTCCACCCAATCAGCCCATCTATTCCCCCATAATTGTTGAATCATTCTAGTAGAGCAATCTTCTACCTTAGTCTCCTGTAAACACAAAATATCCACCCTCCACTTCTGAATGAGAGATTTAATGGTGCTCCTTTTCCAATCCTCATTAGACCCCGCACATTCCAACTCAAGATTTTTAGCTTTATCCAGAACATGAATGGTATTGCCTACCCCTCAACCCCTTAACATGTTGCCCTCTTCTGTCATAATTAATCCCACATGCTAATCTTTTCCTTTCCCCCTCTCCTCTATTCCTCTTCTCCTTCCCTACATTTTGTTTTGATTCTTGTTGTTGGATTTGGACTTGTCTTCGCTACTCCATCCTTAGAATTATGTTCAGAAGATCATGCTCGAGCCCTGTTGCATTGACCCCAAAGGCCTTGCATGCCTTGACCATAGTGAGTTTGGTCCATTTTGAAGTCTCGATTATGGATGGAGTATCAATTAGTTGTGCGCTAGGACCTCCCTCATACCATGTCAGTGGAAGGGCTTCACATACTGCCCGAGAAGAAAAGTCTGTGTCTGAGCTAGTTGCTGGAACCAAATCCATTGTTGGCGAGTGTATGCAAAGAGGCATGTGGACTCTCTCTTCTGGGATTCCTTCATCATCTGCGTCTGAAGGGGAGTTGTCTGAACTCTGGTTTGCCAAAGCCATGGGGCAAGATTGTGTCGTGTTCTGTTCCTTCGAGAATGAGGGTTCAGCTGCCAGTTCTTTTAATTTTAAAGCATTTGGGTTGGGTTTAAGCCCGGTTACCCTCCACCCTGTTTTCTCATTAAAAAGGTTTGACTCATTTGACTTCCTTGATGTGGACTTGTTATTAATTGGGCCTTTTTTGTAATATTCCTGATCTGCTCCTCGACCCAAGTTTTGTGATGGATTGGAAAGCCCTTTACCCTTTTTATCAGAGACCAATATACCTGGTGGTCATTTACACACTGGTTTAACAAATGAACCAACATTCAAATTAAAGCTGTCAACCTGTCCTTCTACATGTGAGGTTGTGCCAGATGCAAGGTTCTTGCCAACCTGTCCTTCTACATGTGAGATTGTGCCTGATGCAAGATTCCTGTCAGTCTGCCCTTCTACATGTGAGACTATGCCTGATGCAAGGTTCGAGGTACCCACTCATGCCATCTTCACCCTTGCTTCATCGGAAAAACATTTTTCAGCGGGTCTGATTTTCGTATGAGCATCCTCTAGTAACGAGATTTCAAAGCCCCAATCTTTCGTAATCAACCCCAGATTTCTTGGTAATTCTTCTCTTCGATTAACCACACAGATACGGGCCAAAAAAAGGCGAACTCTTTGTTTAGTGTCATCATCAATATCGACAAAGCCACCACACTTTTCTCCGATGAACTTGAAAGTGTCTGCCGTCCATGCGTGGATAGGAATTCCAAAAGCTTTCACCCATCGATGCTCCGATTTTGCAGATTTCATATCTGCTCCGGCCACCGGAGACCACCATTTCAAGGTCAATCTTCTTTCGTTCCAGAACCAGTCACCAGCTTTGACTCTGTTTGCTTCGAATCTGGAAGGGAACTCAAAAAGGAACAGGTTGTGCTCGATGGGAGTGATCTTGAGCCGCTGTGACTTTCCATCTGCTTGTGAACCATTTCTGAATCACTTCTGCCTTTAGGCTCAAGCTAAATGGGTCATTGAACTGACCTATGAGACATTTTGAAAGGAAGTTTTCATTTCCCAGCTCTTCCTGGCACCATGCCCAACACTGGTATCAGTAGTAGATGGCCAGTGTGATATATTAGCAGCTTCCTTGTAAGACCTTGATTGATAAGCATAGAGATAAAATCTTGGGTCTACATATGTTCCCAGATAACCTTGGATCATCCCTGCTATATCCCCCCATCCTTTATTGTAATTGCCTTCCGGGATAATGATTGCAGATCTGTTAGCCCTTATGATAGCTTCAATTCTAACGAACCGACCATAACTGTTAAAATTTTGGACCACCCGAAAAGTGTATATTTGTACCTTCTTGCCCCATCTTTTGCAGCTGTTACCGGTCTTAAGAGAATCTTGGATCAAAGCTTCGCACACCCATCGGAGGTTGTTGTCATCTATTTTAATCATGCTTGAAAATCTTCTACTACGTTCTGTAAAAATATACCATCCCTTAGGTTCCTCTTTGATACTAATTAATTTAAAAGTTTTACCACTAAAATTGAAAGTGAGCTTTCGATCCATAGTTAGGCAAATTTAGGAAAGACATCATCGGAGTTCAGAGATGAGGGTGGGAGAGAGAAAGTGATTCTGGCACATTCCCCAATAGAGAGCATTGTTTTTTACTCCTTTGTCGTAGTTTTGACTCCAAAATCTCTTCATACTTTCAATTGCATTTGGCTCTCCAATTTTGACATATTCATCAGCGGCATCTGCTGGCAAATCATATGCCAACATTCTAAACACGACTGTAATTTTTTGTAGAGTGGATAATCCAAATCTACCAACCGCATCAGCATGTTGTTCGAAGGAATAAATTTCGGGACATTCGAAATCGACGACGAAACATATCCTCATTAAAGTGTGGATTATCCGAAAAATAATCGAGAAATAAATTATTATCAGCACCCTCCCGATCTCGATGGATTACCAAGTGACCTGGAATGGAGCCAACTCTCATAGGATAATTATTTTGATATTCTTGAAAATGCTGCAACATATAATTGTCCATTTGAGTATTTTGTATGAATGATTGCTGCTTAACTTCATCATCGGCAGTGAAAGATGAAAAAGAATTTTCATCATCATTATTAGATGAACCTCCCATATAAAAAGTCATTGAATGTCCGATATTATTTTTCTAAATGATGTTCGTTTTTATAGAGTGAAGAATGTGTAGAGATAATTTTAAAAAAAATGTAGAGATAATGAGGAAATCCATCCTACAACTAATAATGGGATTAAATCCATCCGACGGTTGATATTAAGATGAAATCTATCCTTTGTGTCTACTTTATCCCTATACATTGAAGTGGGAACATACTAATCTATAACCACAACTAGCTTTTGTTTTTCTGTAATCATATAATCCATTGTTCCTCTAATCACTTGAAAATGTCCAATGGATCGGCAGGATACATTGTAAATGAAGATAAATTATTATGTCAAGTTTATTTAGATGTTTCTCAAGATCCTGTAACAGGAATCTAAAGATAATTTTTGGAATCGAGTCGTCGCAGCTTACAATCGTGGAATGAACGAGAATTGGGTGGAGTGCAACCAAAGATCGGTGCAATGTCGACTTCAAACAATTGAGAATGCTGTCAGAAAATTAAACAGATGTATTCGTCAAGTCGAAAATTTACATCCAAGTGGTGCTTCCGAAAAAAATATCGTAAGTATTTTTTTTAGTTACTTGATTATACTATATTTATATATATTTGATTATCGTTTATCTTATTTTTACTTAAATACTGCAGATTGTACAAGCAAAAACTTTACTTATGCAAGACCCGAACTTTAAAAAAGGCTTTAAATTTGATCATGTGTGGGATATGATGAAAGATTAAGTGAAGTTTAGCGATGTTGATTTTGGAAGAACAAAAGCAAGAAAGCATGGCTCTACTTATATATCATCGAAGTCGAGGCTCCTACTCATGATTCACCGTTGGTATCGTCTTCTAACTTGTCATTATTTTCACTAAATTAAAATGAGGATGTTGCAGGTGAGGCCACGTCATCACAACGACCTATTGGAGTAAAGGAAGCAAAATTGATGAAGATTACGTGAAAACGATCCGATCGGAAAATAGTCGGCTTGTTGAGGCGATGGAAAACTCAAGTAACTCAAGAAATGAAGCTTCGAAACAAAAAAAATTCAAAGAAGAAAATAAAATTTTATTGACGAAGTTAACTTCCATTAACGATCCAAATCTTCGTGAATTTTTGCGACAAGAACAAAAGCGAATCATCGATAAAAGAAGTCAACAATTTCAACAATCTTCTACCCCGTTCACTCAGTTTTTTAGTAATTTTTGTGCACCTGAAAATGACATGCTGAATTACTAAACTTATGTTTTATATTTTTTAATGTAATTTCAATTTTAATGTATCCTCATTTTTTATGTACTTTTAATTTTAATGTATTGTTAATTTTCTTTTTTAAATTTTAGTTTTTACTTTTCAATTTTAGCAACATTAGATATCTTACATTTTGCATTTTTAAATAATGGTTATATTTCTTTTTATACAATTATAATAATAATAAAAGTAACTTATTATTTTATATAAATATAATATATACAAATTAATATATAAAAAAATAGGATATAAAATTATAAAGATCTTAATATAACAATTAATTATATACACAATATATGATAAATTAAAAGTCCAAGAAATTAAAAACATGAATAAAATAATAATAAATCAAATTTGATGTTGATGAATAATGTTATACCACACACTAAAATGGTACAAAATTTGATGTTCCATTGGAGCAAAAAAAACACCAAATATAACTTTGGTGCAAAAAATAGTGTAGATGCCCTTAGGCCATCTCCAACCTTGCACTATTTTTTGCACCAAATCTATATTTGGTGAAAAAAATAGTATTTTTTTGCTCTAACCCAACACTAAATCTTGCACCATTATAGAGTGTGAATAGTGTTGCACCAAATTTGGTGCAACACTATTCATCAACACCAAATTTGATTTAATATTATTTTATTCATTTATATATTTTTTGACTTTTAATTTATCATATATTGTGTATATAATTAATTTTATATTAAGATCTTTATAATTTAGTTTTAAATTCTATTTTTTTGATATATTAATTTTTTTATATATTATATTTATATAAAATTATAAGTTAATTTTATTATTATTATAGTTATATAATAATAATTATAACCATTATTAAAAAATGAAATATGCAAATGTAAGATATCTAATGTTGCTAAAATTTAAAAAAGAAAATTAACAATACATAAAATAAAAATATATTAACATTAAAAGTACATCAAAGGAGGATACATGAAAATTGAAATTACATTAAAAACATAAACATAAGTTTAATAATCCGGCATGTTATTTCCAGGTGCACCAAAATTACTAAAATACTGAGAAAACGGGGTAGAAGATTGTTGTGCTTGTGGTTGTTGAAATTATTGACTTCTTTTGTCGATTATTCGTTTTTGTTCTTGTCGTAAATTCACGAAGATTTGGATCGTCAATGGAATTCAAATTCGTCGATAAAATTTTATTTTCTTCTTTGAATTCTTTTTATCTCGAAGCTTCATATCTTGAGTTACTTGCATTTTTCATCGCTTCAACAAGCCGACTATTTTTCGATTAAGGATAAAGATGCGCATTTCGCACTTCGTAATGCATTAATCAAATATTTATGGGAGAATAGAGACGAAAGTTGAATATTTATGTATTACTTAAATTAAATTTACTATGATGTAATATTTATTTAATTATCTTTTATCAATGATTTCACTTTTAGTTGATTTATCCTTTAAAATAATTTTGTAATAAAAGATTATATAAGTGGTGAATGTGAATTATATATCATGAATATGGAAAAAAGAAAAAAAGAAAGAATTTGTTTGAAGGAAATAAAAAATAAAATTTAAATAGAAGATAATAATATTATATAGAAGAGAGAAGAATATGAAAGAAATATTTTTTTTTTTGGTGTAAAATATAGTGTAATAATTAGAACAAATTTGATATTACACTATTTTGATATGAAAGTCAGTGTGAAATTTAGTGTTAAGCTTGGAGATAGGCAGCTTCAATTATTCATTCTCTAAATACTTAGCCACTAATTTGTTACTTCAATGTGGACAAGGACAATACCCTCGCTAAGGGTCAGTGTCCGATGACACGTATCCCCACCACGCCATCAACTTTTGACCACATAATTTCTTCAGGTACAACTGTGATTTACCTTTCTCACCTAAAGAGATCTGTGTATGAACAGTGCTAACTAGGGTTTCGTAATAACTGGAGTTTTACTGAAGTGTGAGAATAAGATGTGAATATTGTGTGATGTTAATAATTGCAGCATCGTAAAAAAAGCTAAAAATCAATTTAAAAAGTAAAAAAGAAAAGAAAATCCTAATAAGCAGTACAAAAGCAATAATGTTGTCAATCAGTCAAAAGCATCATGATGCCAGTGCGATGCTTTTCAACGATGGAGACAAAAAGAGAATAGATTAGATCAAAAGTGAAAAACTAAGTAGAGGTAACTGGATTTGATTTGGCGTATATATATATATATCGATTAATTTGAAATTTGAAAGATTGAGACTCAATTGCTTTATCATTTTACTCTTTATCGAGAGTAGAGAGATGCCCATCTCAGGAGTTACACATTATCAAGATACTCTTATGAACTTGTTAAAGACACTACTAGAAATCTGTTAAAAATTGATCAAAAAAACTGATCAAAATTGGTTAGTTATGGTCAATTACCGATCAAAATGTGACCATTTACGTGTGAACGGTATTTTGACCGTAGGAAAGAAATACCGACCAAAGTTGGTCGGATTCAAAAAAAAAAAATATTGCAAAAAAAAAAACTGACCAAAGTTGGTCGGTATTTTAATTATTTAATTAAAAGATTCACCATCTGGAAATCGAACCGGGATCTGTACTATGGTAGGATACTATTCTACCAAAGTTGGTCGGTTTTTCTTGGTAAATTTTTGTGGAATTTCTAGTAGTGAGAGTAAGAAAATAGACAGACATTTTTTCTTTTGACCAAATTATATACTTTCTTCAATAGTGTAAAGAATATGCATGTCAAGCCTATTCTACGTGAAACCAACTAGCTGACCAGAGAAAATTATGGTGAATTGAGAGCTTTAGATATATATCACTATTTGGACCTTATTTAATGATGAAATATTTTTGGAGTTCAAACCCTCTAGTTTATATGATGAATAGCTAAAATAGCTTGAAAGATGTGAAATCATTGTTTGATTTTAACTAAGAGCCAAAAAGATGGCCAAGGAATGGAGGGGGGTAGATATATAATTTCTTTTTTTCCCTTTCCTTTTCCCCTTCTAAGAACTTATAGAATGATGCTTCTTCCCTGAAGCAGTAGGGCATTAAATTGGTGAAAATAGCACAGTAGTAGAAGGAAGGTTATTTCGAGAACTACCTAAACTTAGCATTGAAAAGCATGGTTTAATTTTGACACCAAGTGAAATAGGACAAAACGAAAGATTGCCCCGAGTTAAGGACCTCGTAAATGAGAGGATTAAAGTTATGTATACAGTCAGTATAAACAATATTTATATTATCATTATATTTTAATATATATGTTAGTAGCAATTGAATAAATTTTGTTGTCATTTTACTAATTACAATACATTTGTTATTAAAAACTATCAAATTATATAACACAGAGTCGAAAAAATAATAATGATAACACCATTATATATGAAGTCTTACTTACCTTGCACTAACAGGATAAGCACAGCCAGCTGTGCCTGCGTATAACCAAAACGAAGAGAAACATTAAACACCACGACAAATCTCCAATAGTAGTACTAATTAATAACAGAGTAATAATTCAGAGGTACAGTGTAAGAAATAATTTTACTGAGTTTAGTGATAAGGCGCGATAGAGATTGGCTTACTGGGGTCAGTAGCAGTAACAGTGGCAGTGCCAGCAAAATCACATGCTGTTGAAGTTTGGCCCTTCTTCTGGAAATAGCTGTTGACAGCATAATTGCAGTGAGCTCTTACTGTGTTGGGATTAAAGCAAGGGCCATTTGTATGAATAGGATTGCAGTCAGCACCAGCTCCACAAGCATAGTCCAGTGTCTTTTGCAAAGCGGCATCACTCAATCCTTTGCAAGCGCACCATGCAGCACCTACGTACCCCCAAAAATCCCAAAAAAAAAGAAGATTTATTAGAAATACGAAGGCTAGAAAGTACGTAGTCTTGCAAATTTAAGAAATTACCAGAAAGAAAGAAAGAAAAAAGAAGATACGGAGAAATTTACAAATTTAAAAACAAAAAACGAGCAAATATAGACTTCAAACGACAATAGAAATATTTTCTTTTTCTTCAGCCGAGGGTATCTACACAAGTAAGATTAAGGTCAAATGTATGCGTATACACTACACTCTCCCAACCACTTATTAGAGTATATTAGATATATTGTTATATTGTAAACGATATGAGAAGAGAGTACTATCCTATTAATTATATACTCCCTATTCAAGTGTAGCATATAAAATTAAAAAAATATACGTAGCTCATTAATTGTGGTTTATGCACGTATGTATGGAAAGTGAAGGACTTAATTCAGAGGAGTAAGCAAGATACTTGAGGCCCATTTGAAATGAGAAGATAACACATTTTTGCAAATGTAGAAAGAATAGAAGGTGGATGTGCGTCTAAAAGGCAGACAACAACACTAGTTACGTTAGTTAGATGCAGCTTTAGGCAGGAGGAGCATAAATAACTTTTAGAGTAGAAGATAGTTAAAAATGAAACAAAAAAAAGCTTACTAGAGTGGCCAACCATGGCCAAAAAGAGGAATGCAAAGAGAAAACCAGCCATGAGAGAAAAGGATAACAAAGCTTTGGATACTGAAAAAGAGGTAACAATATAATGGTGCAGAAGATAAACCACTAATAATGCAAGTAAGCAGAAGACTTGTGGGTGGAGAGTGTGATGATAGAGTGAGGAGTGAGTGTTGACTGTTGAGTAAAGTGAAGGATTAATTCAGACAGAAAAATACAAAACAAGTTGATGCAGCGATATAGATAGATGTGGCCCCCTGGTGGCCTTACCTTTTGTTAATTTTTTCGGGCCTAGTGCATAATTAGCATATCCTCTTTTGTCCTTTTTATATTTCCCTATCTATCGATCGCCGAAAGGCCTGAATCACTTTTTTATCCATGTATAAGATTTATTACTGGTACTCTCTTTGTTTCTTTTCGTTTCTTTCCATTTTGACTAATATGATTTGAACTCGAAACATAAATTACTGTATTATATTTACTACTCCTAGTAGTAATAGTAATACTTATTTAGACATATGTATACAACGTGTATTTTGACTTTTGTTCTTATAAGAAAAGATTAAATTAATTTGGAAGTAATGAACGTATGTCCCATAAAATTCTTTTCCAATATTTACTGTTTCATCTGAGAAAAGTAGATAATCGTTTGAAAGAATTGAAATAAGCTAGACAAATGTTTTTTTACAACGTATGCAATTTCGGTACTAGAAGTTCTGTGGTGTGTATGACACAATCGACTTAGTTGTGTGAGCCCTATTTTATCTCACAAATTTATGAACCCATATCTTTCGCTTTTGGGTTCACAAAATTCTGAATCCATAAAATTGTATGATAATAAAGAGACCTCACACAATTAGTATTAGTTATTTGAGACACAAAATAAAATTTTCTTTGGACGGTGAACGAAAATTAATATTACTAAGTTTCTTTGGTAGTACGTAGGATGTATAGACGATAGTGTTTACCTCGACATACGAGTAACAATTAAACTTGTAATGTGGTTATAAGGATACGAGATCTGATTCAATGCCAATTGATAATAAATAAGTGAATTAAACGATTAAAATGGATCAAACCAGCGTTGTTTGCAAGCTATTGATCTCGATTTGGAATAGGCTCGAGATCAAGCGTTAAAAGCAACAAGAATAATAAGAACAATAAGGACATTAGAGAATTATAAGCAAGTAAAAGAGCAGAGTGTTTATTATTTCTCAGTAATTGCCTGTGCGATTCTTCCCATTACAAATGAACATTGTTACTATTTATATAGTAGAGGAATCCTAAATAAGGTATAACTATAATTTCGGAAACAAAATACATGATTGGCATCAATAACCGTTGAGAGTTCTGTCAATACCGAGATTCCTGCCGAGATTTGTGGTCGATTGCGGATATATCATTATTCCGTTACTTGATGCTGATCTTGCTCGATCTCGGTCCTCCAGTTCCCGTGTTCTTCGAGCTCAATCTTACTTCGATATGGACTTAATCTCAAGGTAGACCCTCGAGCCCATAAAATTCAACGTGGTCGATTTTAACCGTATATAGATAGTCCCCGCGTTTCTTAGAATGAAATGATAAGAAACGATTTGAGCCTCGATTCCCTACGCCTCGATCATGACGTCGTTTCCATGATGTAAGCGTTGGATGTGACCGAAACATCCCGTTGGTTCAGCTCCCCAAAAACCATAAATGCATGTCAGTCGTCGATCGGCCACTAGTGATACCGAATCGTCGTCACAAGCCTATAAATATCACCTCTTTTGTTTATTCAAACTTTACTTTGCTTTGATCATAAACTCTTGAGTTCCTAATTCTCCTAATTTTTCTCTCATCGACGCTCATTAAGCCACCGTTATTTTTACCGGAGCCACCAATTTTACACCTTCTTTCTACTTCCTTCATATATACAAATGGCAAAAACCTCCAAAAATGTGCTGCAAAAGACTCCGTCCTCTTCCCGGTCAACCGGTGATAAGACGCCGGTAGAACAGGCCCCTCATGAATACGTTCCTGGTCCATGCGTCCATAAAAATGACTTTAAAGTCGAGAACCCCTCTTCGGTGTCGGGCCGATGCGAACACATGTCGATGTACATGTGTTCGATTACTTAGGGCCACGTCGATGTTATGAAGAAGGACTGCAACTAGGATTCAGATGTAGTGGTGCGTTTCCTACACCCAAAGAGAGCATCACCACACACGTGAATGGGTTATAAAGTGTTTACACTTACCCCTTCACGCTAGGTCCCGTCGACCCGGTGATTTTTGACTTCTGCAGAAGGTACGAAGTCACCCTCGGTCAGCTCCATCCTTCATTTTGGTGCATAGTGATTATGTTGCGCCTCTTCTCCAACAAAGCCGGAGGATTGGAGTTCACTATAAATCATCTTATATAGTTGTACCAGCCTCAACTCTATCGAGGGCTAATTAAGCTTCACTGTCGGGTAACAAAGACTCTATTCCCGAGCATCAGTGAGGATAAAGATCGAGGTTGGATGAGCTGATTCATACGGGTGAGGACCTGTGATATTATACTGAAGGAAAAAATGACGTTCCCTGAGGAATGAAATGTCAAATGTAAGTGAATTTTTTTTTCGACCTTCGTGTTTCTTTAGATTCTGTCTAACATTTTTCTTTAATCATGCAACTGTCCCTTGGATTCCTCATACGGTGCCCGATTTTGAAGACTGGATCCACAAACTCGCATCTACTTTGACTCGTGCTGAACGAGCGTGGAGGGATTTGGCCAAGGGCAGGTGGGAGGACAAGAACCATAGTAAGGATCTCTTCTTACACATTCCGGAGTAATTACATGCTTTCTTCATTACTAATCTTTCATCGTGTAGGCCTGACCAAGGATGTCATTCTGAGGCCTTCGAGTGAAGGAGGAGATGTCACGACACAAATCGATGGGCTGCGATGGGCACCCGGTACCTTACTCAACCGAGTACCAATGTAACATATCTTTCTTATTACATCATCATTGGTAAGTAGGCCAGAAGGGGCGTCATAAATAACCAGAGTAAACATGAGGGAATATTCGACATAGAACAACCCAACCGGGTATAGAAACTCATGCTTGTGACATACGGGCCAATAAGGCCAATGTGATCCATTATATACTTAAAATATAGGCCGACAAGGCCATACAAGTATTTTTATACATGATATCTATCTACAAGCCTCTAAGAGTACATACTTATCATAAAGGTCGGGACAGGGCCCCTCCATACCAAACAATACACGTCTAAATCATACTGACCAAACAAGCAACTCCGGAGCAAATGGAGCACACCAAAATCTTCCGCTGAGCTGATAGCCTACTTGGAGGACTCTCAACTTGTCTATCGGGACCTGCGGGCGTGAAATACAGCGTCCCCAGGCAAAAGGAACGTCAGTACAAATAATGTACCGAGTATGTAAGGAATTATAATCAGTAAATAATAGACATGAGAGAAACACGGAGTAAAAGACTCGACATGTAAGTCTGGATAACTCTATAAATCATGAAATACTTATGGTATCATGCATATGTGTATGAATGTCATGTCGTGCATAGGTACATGTGTTTATAACATCATCAAGCCTCTGAGGATCTCCTGTTATATAATCTCGGCCACTGTGGGAAAAATCATCAACGTATACTAGCTGATCAGGTAGTGGTGCGTATATAACCCCGTAACCTTTTCTCCTATCCCATATACATATATATGTATGTGTGTGTGTATATATATACACGTATATAGCGCCATCTGGTCATGGGTCAATGTATATGTATAAATGAATGCAATGCATGGGAAGTACGTCAATAAAATCTCTCGGAACGTCATAAGACCATTATACCTCTAATTAATATCATGAAACAAACTTTATCAACTTATGTTTTTCTGAGATTCATGAACAGATGATAGAATAATAGGATACATGGGGAGTCAAGAACATATACATCTCTAACATTTCTATGAATATAGTCATTTATGGAAGTTGTGCATTTACTCGTTTAGTTTGCATCATATGGATCATGCCAAAAGGAAAGAAGGGATAACCTTAACATACTTGAGTTGATTCTCTTGATAATCCCTCTAACACACGTTAACTGCGACAAAATATGTGACTGCAAGATCGGAGTAGGAAAAAATCCATATGATATTCTTGAGAAAGACTGTATTGTACTCCCTTAGAATCGCAATTGCACGCTGCTATAATATTGTGAAGTCTCGTATGACTTTTTTGTTGTGGCTCTCATCCGTCACTTTGCAAACATTGTATCTCCCTTTTATGAATTGAATTAGGGAGGCCTCTTTATTAATGTGGTTGTGGGCCCCGCTTGAAAGATGACTTGGCCATAAAACTTTCTTAATATGCCACCTTATATTATGGACTTAGGAGTCACATTTTGGGCTTTGATCCCTTCCTCACTTGCTGCCACGTTAAAGTTCAAGGGTTATCCAAAAGAGTTATCCACTAATTTCTTAATTAATTTCTAATCATCCCCTAAAAATCCACAATTAACTAATTATCCACATAATTAAGAATTATCTCAAATTACTTAAAATACTACTCACTTTTAACATACCTTATACACAATACTATCATGGTCATGTGGTACCTTGTAGGGTACTAGTTTATAAATACAGGGTATTTTAGCTCGGGCCGTATTAAACCCAAAATGTCAAACTTCGACGAAAATTCATTTTCTTTGACGTTTTTACCCTCTCACCTTCACGAATTTACTTATGGCATACTTTAACGTCTTAAAACATGAGGTGTAACATCATTCCCCCTTTGGAATATTCGTCCTCGAATGTTGACTGATGCATTTATCATTTTTATAACCTATGGCTCTTGCGAATACTTTAGTACTCTCCTTGCCATCTAGGCAAATGTTCTATGAATAAATCCAAAGGTCAGGGAATTCCCCCTTTTAGGCCTCTTTCTCACACCATGACTTGTGGTCAGAATTCTTCCAATCTCGTAACTGTTTCTACCTTCTATCATGCAGTTTGTGCGACTCTGACCTTGTACATGTGCCTATGCGACTCTTCTTTCCTTTTTCCTCCATTTTTTTAGCCAATCTCTATGCCTCACTTTGTAGCCATATACAGATCTTGACAAGATATCCCTCTGGGCATCTATAGGTATACTGAAGTTCTTTGCTCGGTACTTTTTCGAACTTACGACTGTTGCTATATCTTGTTTCATAGCCCCAGTTATCCATTCGTGTGATTTTACTACATCTAGGTAGGTCATACTATACCAAAACTCTTACTTCGATTTATAGTTACTGAGGTCTTCTACCAAACTCTAGATTACTCTCATTGCTTATCATATATGTATAAATCTAAGTACTTTAATGCTTCCTCATTACTGTTCATCTTAAGAATGACGGTCTAATCTTATCTCATACTTTGTGAATTTTGTCCATCCATTGTTTATTCCCCTCAATATTGATCCACAATTTACCACTGATAACTTGAAACTTCTTACGTAATCACTAGGGCCCACATTGCATCGAGGAACATTTGAAGTGATTTTCCTGATCCATTTGGGGGGTGATACCATACTTCCATAACTGTATTTCATAGCATCCCAATGTGATTCACCTCATGTGGGTATTTTAATCATGTGCCGTCCTTGAAATCCCCCTCCTTTTTTTCAAATCATTACTCTATCGAAGGCCCAAACGTCATCCTTTATCTATCTCGATTACACCTTTATTCTACTATTAGGGAAGTATTCCATCTTTTCTAAATACTATTAGTCTTAGACTCCTTTGATTTCATTCAGGCTATATTGAGATTTCTATAACTTAGAGAAACCATCAGCTCTCTTGTTTTCATTGGCTTAATCCCGAGGACTTATCCATTCTCGTAACCTTCTCACTTGAACTTTCTATTCCTTAACCCTGTCTTCCTAAAACCTTGTCACTTTACCATAGTTTAGCTTGCGACCTACCTATATATATTATACTACTCGCAACCTTCCTTCAACTTTCTTGCATCATAGATCTCCTTGTGTTATCCTGGAATATCAAACGAGACATCACATCGTCTCTAACTCTTCTTTACCCTCTTAATTAGACTTCTTGATACCTAGAAACCATAGGCTGGAAGATATGGCAGTGACGACGCCGCTATCATTCCTGGATACTGAATCCCAATGCTTCTAGTCCTGTATCTGAAGTATGGACTATTCACAACCTTCTGCACTTGAGTATCTCATACGTTGTTCACCTTTACTTTACTCGCCTTAAAATCTCGCATCACATCTTATATCTCTTTCAAGACCTCCCTTTCACATAGGTATAATTCATATCCACAACTTGAAGCTCTATTATAAAACTTGCACTTTGGCGCATACACAATATGGTGGGAGCTTCATACTGACTTCTTATGAGGTTGGTACTCTTCTATCTGGCTCTATCATAGGGCCGTTATAAAATATGGTTGTTGTACTATCTTACTTGTGCCTCTGATAGTAAGAGTGATCCTGCAATGTCCTCAATCACGATTTCTATAATTTTCTGGGTCCAATAATCAGACTCCTGATTTACTTTGTTGATGTAACTCTTTAGTTCCTCTTCCTTCTAATTAGCCTTTATGTAGATGTAAGCTATTTTCCGATCTGCGGCTCATGGTATTACTTTAGCCTTTCATGGACGCTATGGAATATCCATGACACAATCTTCTAACAACTCAATCCTTTGTCTATGCCCTGGCTCAATTCTTTCTTTTAGATTATACCAGAGTCTTCTATGGCTGTATGATTGGCAACATATGTTGCATGGATAATACTCCGAAATCTTAAGTGCGTTCATAATGTACCTAATTCTGGATCATTGAACGAATAATTCCTTCCGTTCCTTCTCAACTTTCTTTAAATGTAAGCAATTACTTTTCCTAGTCGTTCTACCCCTTATTGCATGAATACTTGTCTTATCTTAGTGCCCACACATATTGGAATTCCGTACAACTCATATGATCTTGAATATCACCTTTTGATTTTTTTTCTCCTTCCCGTTCATAGCCACGATAGGGTTCACTTTCTTATGGAGTACATACAATGTTGTTATGAGACTGTTGTTACAATACCATTTCTTCTTCAAGTTACTATGCTTAGGTTGAATACTTTTTCCTTATTTCCTCAGCTAGTCTTTCATTGTGGTACTTAGGGAGGACCTTCTGACTCTTATAAAGCCGCGAGCTTATTACATCGCATTCCCGATAGAATTTTTTATGTCCTTCCTCGCCTATAATTATCCGTAGTTACTTACCTCCACTCCCTTGTGCTTGTAGGGTTGCTTGATATTTTGAGAGTCTTCCCTGTGGCATTCTCTTTTATTTCCGTAATACTCATACGGTTCCTTTAACTAACCCAACTCCTAACTGAATATTTCTCAAGAATTCATGATGTCATATCTGCGAGACTGAATTCCCCATGTTGGGGTTCACTTTGTTTATCTTACATGATCTATTGATTCGTCTGTATCCTTTTTATCTAGCCATGACTAGGCTCTTCCTGAATCAACTACTAACTACTCGTTGTCCCATTCTCATATCAATATTTTGTGTAATATTTCTTAGGTTATTTCCTTTGTCTTAACTTATGTCCCGCACTGACTCCTTATCTATTAATAACATCTCGGGCAGGAGCCCTTACTTCCTCTCCTTGACGTCGTGTTTGCATAATGTTCTGGAATCATAGCATATCAATAGGATTTGAGTAAGTGCAGTCTTATCCATTTTCTCATTTTTATCTCATTATTCCTTTACCATTCCATGATTACTAGAACCACTTAATTCTGACTTCATGCCACATCACTATATATTCATCCCTTTAAGATTTAGAGCTACGACGATCTACCTATAGATGTTTTACCTCTTCATATTTGGCGTCCTTTCACATAATCAATGACCCTTACTCGCCTTGCGGTAATCCTTATGTACCAAGGATAACAAAATTCCTTAATCGCGACGGTGGAACTTGGTATAACTAGCACATACAGTCCTTTAAGCTTAACTTTGCTCATATTTCTTGCTTTAGAGAAGCGTCTTCCTGAATGACCATTCTCTGAATTTCTCATGAATCTTCTTCTGTTGTCTATTTTGTTATTGTCGAAACGAAATATGAAATTCTCATGATGATGGCTATTATCAAATCACTCAGTCCCTAATTCATGTTTAGTTTATCTTGTTCACCAACCCATACTGATTTCTATTACTCTAGGGTTTAACTCTCCCTTCTGGTAGTCGCGTTGGATTCACAAACTTATTTCTCGAAATGAGGATATGACTTTATGGCCTATACTCTTTTACTATCTCAAGGCATGGCTCCTCTCGTCTTTTCCTTCACTTAACTATAGACTCTATAATATTATCATCTTTTTGACCTACCATTGTCATCCACGTATCACATCTTACTCGTAATGCTTCATTATCTCTCTTCTTATTTCCCTGCTAATATTTTTGTCTACCACTTTATTTTGAAAACCTCAACAAGATATTCTTTTGCTTTTAGCTCCCCTTGCTCCATCCCCTGGATCTTCGGGTTGCCTAACATTCTCGCTCTACCAGGGACGCGAGCCACATTAAGATAATATATATCCTTTCAAGGCTTCCAGTGCCTATCTTTGTAGTACTCATATCTAGCTATACTATTTTAGAGTGCACCATCTGGGTGCCTCACAAGGAGATTTATTAGCACATTTTCAATATCCTTCGGAAATTTCAACTAACGCAAACAATCCATCCACCATTTTGGGTCACTCTAACCCCAGTCGGATCTTGATATCCGTTCGTCTCTTATACTACTTCTGTTAGACCCCATAGGGCATAAATGAGATGAGTGTGGCCAATTGTACATACCTCTGTTATTGTTGAAGGTAACTCAAAAGGATTATATTCCTCTGCCTGAATTGTAAATACTGATAACCTTCATTAACTGGGCGCCTCGTACCCTTCTTCATATTGCTTCTTTTACTTGTTCAAACTTGTATCTATCTTCTGAATCTTTCATTGCCTTTCACCATAGGGGTGGATAGATATCCATGCCTTAGGGCTCCTTACCAAGAAGCGTACACGTCTTAGTACATACATGTTCTGATGAAGACCTCACATTTATCCATCATAAGCATGATGCAAAAATCGAGTTCCTCTGACTCAACTCTTCCACAACTATATCTCTTACCAACCATATTTCTGGATGTAGGTATCATCGTATTATGAATAAGATAGAGTTTAGGAAATTGAGTTCTTATAATTAAGCTCTACCACACGATCTAGATTAAGAAGAAAGAGTGACAGTCCTAAATGCCTTGTAGCCTCCTGCATATAAGTGTGTTGCACAACACACCCAGAAACAAGACTCTACTAGACACGGCTTGTAGACTCCCTAGGACAGAACTGCTCTAATACCACTTTTTTCACGACCCAAACTAATGGGCCGCGACGGGCACCCGGTACCTTACTCAACCGAGTACCAACGTAACGTATCTTTCTTATTAAATCATCATGGGTAAGTAGGCCAGAAAGAGCGTCATGAAATAACCAAAGTAAACATGAGGGAATACCCGACATAGAACAACCCAATCAGATATAGAAACTCATGTATGTGACATACAGACCTATAAGGCCAATGTGATACATTATATACTTAAAATATAGGCTAACAAGAACATACAAGTATCTGTATACATGTCATCTATCTACAAGCCTCTAAGAGTACATACTTATCATAAAGGTCGGGACAGGTCCCTGCCATACCAAACAATACACGTCTAAATCATACTGACCAAACAAGCAACTCCGGAGAAAATGGAGCGCACCAACATCTTCCACTGAGCTGATAACCTACTTGGAGGACTCTCAACCTGTCTATCAGGACCTGCGGGCATGAAATGCAGCGTCCCCAGGAAAAAGGGACGTCAATACAAATAATGTACCGAGTATGTAAGGAATTATAATCAGTGAATAATAGACATGAGAGAAACATGGAGTAAAAGACTCGACATGTAAGTCTGGATAACTCTATAAATCATGAAATACTTATAGTATCATGCATATGCGTATGAATGTCATGTCGTGCATAGGTACATGTGTTCATAACATCCTCAAGCCTCTGAGGGCCTCCTATTATATCATCTCGGCCACTGTGGGCAAAATCATCAACGTATACTAGCTGATCAGGTAGTGGTGCGTATATAACATCGTAACCTTTTCTCATGTCCCATATATATATATATGTATACATATATATATATATATATGTGTGTGTGTGTGTGTAGTGATTCGAGGGTTTATTTTATTAGTTTTAATAATAAGAATTTTGTTTAATTTAATATAATAAGAAAATTTTTATTTTATACTCTATCTGTGTATCCTTTTTTATTCTTAAAAAACAGCAGATGAAATAGAAGTCTTAGAAGGGAGATAATGAAATTATGTGATTGGGTCTTATATATACACGCGTATATAATTCCATCTGGTCATGGGTCAATGTACATGTATAAATGAATGCAATGCATGAGAAGTACGTCAATAAAATCTCTCGGAACGTCATAAGACCATTATACCTCTGATTAATATCAAGAAACAAACTTTATCAACTTACGTATTTTTCAAGACTCATGAACAAATGATAGAATAATAGGATACATGGGGAGTCAAGAACATAGGTATCTCTAACATTTCTAGGAATAGAGTCATTTGTGGAAGTTATGCATTTGCTCGTTTAGTTTGCATCATATGGATCATGCCAAAAGGAAAGAAGGGATAGCCATAACATACTTGAGTCGATTCTCTTGATAATCCCTCTAACACACGTTAATTGCGACAAAACATGTGACAACAAGATCGGAGTAGGGAAAAATTTCGTATGATATTCTTGAGAAAGATTGTATCGTACTCCCTTAGAATCGCAATTGCACGTTGCTATAATATTGTGAAGTCTCATATGACTTTTTTGTTGTGGATCTCATCTGTCACTTTACAACATAGTATCTCCCTTTTATGAATTGAATTAGGGAGGCCTCTTTATTAATGTGGTTGTGGGCCCCGCTTGAAAGATGACTTGTCCATAAAACTTTCTTAATGTGACACCTTATATTATGGACTTAAGAGTCACATTTTGGGATTTGAGACCTTCCTCACTTGCTGTCACGTTAAAGTTCAAGGGTTATCCAAAAGAATTATCCACTAATTTCTTAATTAATTTCTAATCATCCCCAAAAATCCACAATTAATCAATTATCCACATAATTAAGAATTATCTCAAGTTACTTAAAATACTACTCACTTTTAACATACCTTATACACCACTATCATGGTCATGTGGTACCTAGTATTGCATTAGTCCATAAATACGGAGTATTTTAGCTCGGGCCGTATTTTACCCCATAATGTCAAACTTCGACGAAAATTCATTTTCTTTGATTTGTTTACCCTCTCACCTTCACGAATTTACTTATGGCGGACTTTCACGTATGAAAACATGGTGTGTAACATGAGAATCCAAGTCCCCGGCTTCGAGGCCAGAGAAGGATAAGAAGAGAAAGGATCTCTCGCAATTTGAAGTCTGCAAACCCAAACCTCGAAAGGTGAGGAGAAAACTGTCGCTCTCTCGGCGGGCACGATCCAAAAGTTGAGAGTTCAGGATAAGGAAGAAGAAGAAGAGACTTCGGAATTGATAGCCCATCCTAGGAAGGCCGCCGAGGTCTCCCCACATTCCGAGATGCCACCCGTTATAACCAAGCCTCGTATTGAGGAGGCTTTGAAGAAAAATTTAGGGGTGAACCCCAGGTCTCCTGAGGTCGAGGGAATTTCTCGATCATCAACTTCTACACCGGGCGGGGCCGGTTCCGAAACCCAGAATATTAGACAGAGTGCCCGAGTGATTCGCTCGAGGCCATGACAAAAGGTCAACTCCCTTCAATGCCGATTTTTTGAAGAAGCAATAAGGAAGGCCCAATGGCTGAAGACCCCCGAGATCGTCGGAGGCTCCAGTGCAGGTGATCCTTTCGGGGATTGCTTCGTGGGGGTCGTTGATGCCTCCGATGTTACTGATGCTTAAATTCTCATGGAGGAAGCCCAACGTCTTTTCTCCAAGGTAAGTGCCAGTCGCTTTTCGGTTATTTCTTTTCGCCTCTTTCCTTACAGATCTAACTTGTATTTTGTTCTTTCGTGTAGACTTCTGCCAAATTCTGAGCTAACCTTAGTCAGTGTGAAGCCGAACTTTAGAAGGTCTCGAAAGAGAGAAATGCCCTAAAGGTACTTTGTGTCCAAAAGGACGAGGTCATAAAGGAACTTCGAGCGGACCTGGCCAAGGATCATGAAGAGGAGGACGAGTTAGACAAGCAGATAACCGCCTTTCTGATAGAGTATGGAATCAACTCGACTATGGAAGCTAATACTTCGATATCTCAGCTGCAGCAGAAGGTGGAGAAGATCGAGCTGCTCCGGGTAGAGGTTGATCAGGTCAAGGCCAACTGTGATCAATGCAAAGGTAGAATGGACCGCCTTGCTGCAAAAAATGAGGCGTCTTTGGACAAACTATCTTCGACTGAGGCCCAAATCCAAATCCTTAGAAGGAAAAGTTCGTCCCAGGCTAAGAGGGTCGAAGAACTTGAAGGTGGGCTTGCTGAGGCCAAGGCGGAGATCGAGAATACCAAAGTCATGAAGGACAAGTCCATTGCCATGTACTGGGCCGATGTTGAAGTTGTTTAAACACATCTAAAGGAGGCTTCCGATCGGGAGTAGTTTCATAATGATTTGGTAAAGTGAAAATCCCGTAGGGAAACGCTCGAGGTTTTGACCTCTCTGAGGAAATTGCTCGGGCCAAAGAACTCGAGACCGAGGCCGGGCATCTCGCCTCTTTCGAAGATGATGATGATGATGATGATGTAGAGGACAACCGAGGCGAGTACGGAAGTGGATAAGATGGATATGAGGTCGCTGAAAAAGTTGCTCCTAGAGAAGCTGCTCGAGAGGTGACCGGCCCTAAGGGGACTAGCCCCGATCGTAGTTAGATTATAATTTCTTTTTTCTTTTGTAAGGTTTTGACTGGCCTTTTGTACATCTTTTTGATATACAGTATAAAATTTCTTCTTGATGCCTTCATAACTTTCTCTTTCATGCCTTCATATGTTTCTTTGTCTTCATTGAAATGTTTTATCGTTGTAGTTCAACTCGTAATAGAAATAAACCCTTAAGCTTGTGAACCCTTGAGTTTTTGGGTTATACGAGGGCAAGTCCCTGAGTTTGAAGTTTGTTTGATACCTTATTTCAGGGGTGTTTCAATCGAACTGATATGTGTGTTATCTTAAATAATCAAGCTCGAATAGGCCTTGAACTTTTAGGGTAAGGTAAACCCTTAGGTTTATATCAAGTGATGGTTAAGATTTGAATTTACAGTAATATACCCCTTAGGGTTTTTGTTGAATCCTCGAGCTATAATTGACTTTTTATTCGAGATTGGGATTGCGGAACCCTTGGGTCTGGATTGACTGAGAACAGGGTCTTGAACTCAAATTATATCGACCATTAGGCTCTTTTAAATTGTCTCTTAGGCTCTTTAGATCGGACCTTTGGCTCTTTTAGATTGGGCCTATCAGTCTCTAAAAATGGCTACTGTTTTTGGCGATTCAAACCCTCTTTTCTTTTTGTGTCTTAACGTGTTTGTGTTAAGATAATAAGATACCCCTTGAGGTTTTCTCGAAGGCTGATATTATCAAAACCTTTAAATTATTCGAGGGCTGATTTTATCGAAGCCCTTTTTAATTTTTTTTGCCGATGGTAGCCTTATTTTAACCGGTTTTTCAAAGTATTTGAAGGCCTTTTGTTTATAGCGGAAGTCGGACGTCTCCGAGCCGCGTTATTTTGGCCGTAGCCTTAATATGGCCATATACTTTAATATGGACGTAACCTTTAATGTGGTCGTAGCCTTCGGGTATGTCTCTTGGACTTACTTTCCGATAACGTTTCGAACTTGTTCGAAGTGTTAGTCCCCGAGTATGGTGGCCTCGGCCTATATATCGAGGGGTGCCTATTTGAGGTTTTATGATTTCGAACTTAGATAGCTCGAGTGCGCAGTCCCCGAGTGTTCGAGGTATGCTTTTACTTGGCCCTCGAGCCATTTTTCACAAGTGTTAGTTTTGCACAATAGATCAGAATCACAAGTACATGACTCATATAGTAGAACATTTACTTCGAAACATGAGATGTTCGAGAAAAGAAAATGCTTCTTTGAATAATTTATGTATGTGTACATGTTTTGTTGTCGGGGCTCGGCTAATCTATATGGGCACAGTTCATTCGGCCGTTTGGCACATTACAAAATTCTTCCTATCGAGACCCATTGATAGTAGGTACATTTCTATTCTCAAACACATAACATCCAAGGGTGATGCCCCACAGTATTTGAGGTTGATTGTAAAGAAGCCTTGGATATTGTTGACTTATCCTCAGGTAGCACATAGTTGTTTCCTCGTTAAAAACCTTGCCGGAAAAACCTATTTGGGATAAAAACCGATCTAAGGGAAAAGATTGCAACGCATACTTTAAAACCCGAGGTCCCGATTTCTTGGACCGAACTCCTGCAATGAGTTAGTTTCGAATATTTATGTAAATGAAAGAAAAAGAAAAGTAAGGTCATACCTTAGCAATAGTAACGCTTAAGGAGTGATATGTTCCAGTTGTTCGACAATGGTTCGCTGTTCATTTTTCTGAGTTTGTAAGACCCTTTTCCGACAATGTCGAGGATCTGGTAGGGTCCTTCCCAGTTAGGACCGAGTTTCCCTTCATTAGGGTCTCGAGTGTTGACGGTGAATTTTCTTAAGATCAAGTCCCCGATTTTGAAATGTCGAAGGTTAGTTATTCTGTTGTAGTATCTCTTGATCCGTTGATTTTGTGCTTCCATTCGAATGAGTGCAGCTTCTTGTCTTTCATCTAACAACTCGATGCTGGTACGCATGGCTTCGTGGTTTGATTCCTCTATTGCATATCAAAATCTGGCGTTGGGCTCTCTCAATTCGACCGATATCAAGGCCTCAAAGCCATATACTAAGGAAAAAGGAGTTGCTCTGGTACTGGACTTTGATGTTGTCCGATATAACCATAGAACCTCAGGAAACTTTTCTCTCCACTTCCCTTTGGCTTCGTGATGTTTTATATGTCAATACCACACGGGGGGGGGGGGG
>ML314202.1:0-14457 GCA_005239505.1 Nicotiana paniculata | reverse complement strand
CTGGGTCTACCACGTCATCCCCATGATTATTCCGGTTGTGTGGATCTTCCATGTCGGTTTCAACTTGTTCGATTTGTGGTTGATGTTTTCTTTTCCGGTTGGTTCGGTTTACAGCCCTGAAAACTTTTTCAGGGTCTGATAAGGCTTCAATTACTTCACCAGTCCTCGATGAGTTTCTAGGCATACACCTGCAAAACTTAGCAAACGTTAAACTTTCAATGTGAAAACGAAAGTTTTAATGAAAATTGACTATGTTTCAGAATTTTTGTATTTCTTTCAACTCAATTGATAGTACCGTTAACTCCCCGACAACGGCGCAAAAATTTGATCACGCGCAACTATGTCTTGCAGAAGACTAAGCGGGCGTAGCAAATATAATCCGGGGTATTACGCCCAGAGTCGATCCCACAGGGAACTTATGTATCAATTGAGTCTATAAAATACTAAAATGTTGCTAAATCAAGTTTCTCAAGATTTTGAATATCAATTTGGTGATGCTTAAATAATTCTACAATCAATAATAATAAACTAGCAATTAACTAACAATTTAATGTAACAATGATAATAAAGGGTCTAAGGTTATAGTTTCCCCCGTTGGTGAATTCTTCCTTGGATATTTCTTATAGTTTAACTGGCTATCTCTGTCAATCAGGAACGCTCTAACTATCATAAATCTCTCTCAAGTAATTATGATAATTTACTAAACGCACTCTCTCAAGTTATGCTAGCTAGATCACAATACAGTTCACTTTAGATTGCACCCGAGGTATCGTTATCTCTAATCTAACCTCTAAACCCTCGGTTATGACTTTCGTCTATACTCCGGGAGTGGTGTTGTTCAAGAAACTACCTAAATATGCACTCTCTCTCAAGTAGATACATAATAAATAGGAATAGTTAATCAAGGGCCCTTTCAATCAACTACAATAAGAACGTAGTTGAACAAAAAGAGATTAATCAACCAAAATATATTAATATCACAATGAATTAATCCCAAACGGATTCTACCAAAACCCTAGACTAAAGAAATTAGATACTCATGTTATTGAGAATCCAAACTAAAATAAATTGCATAATTGAAATACAATGTAATGAATACTAGATATAGAGATCAATGTTTGTCACTTCTATGGTATTTTCTTGTTGAATCCTTTTAATGCCTTCCGTCCCTTTAAGTTATGTTTTTTGGTGTCTATTTATATGTTTAGGGTGAACCTAACCATGTAGGAGACTTCTATTTCGACCGGGAAACACTTAAACACGTCAAAACTCGGATTTGGCCGAAACTGGGGACCCCGGGCGTTTGGGCTCTAACGCACCCCTAAGTCCAGGGCAGGCCTGGCGTTTGGGCCCTAACGCCCCCCTAACGCCAGGGGCTTCCTGGCATTATTGGGTAAATGCCCCCCCTTACGCCAGGTAGGGTCAGGCTTTAGGGGGCAAACGCCCGGCTATCGCCCGGGTGTCTCCTTTTGCGTATTTTCGACGTATTTGCATCCCTTTAGCTCCGTTTCCATCTCCAATTCACCTACACATAAAATAAACTCTATTAAGCACATAACAAGTGTATTTTTATCATTAATGCACCTCAAATGTACGGTATATTACATATTAAACTATGCATTCTAGCCTCGCATCAAGGACCCTCAAAATTCCGAAGCAAGTTCAGCCAGTCACGGCGCGAATAGCAGTTAGAGGCATCCACCCAGCAAACTAGGGCAGAATTTTGAGGAGGACCCTCAAAATTACGCAGCATAAGAGATTGCAATGTCTCAAGCCGTGCCATGTCGTCAGTTCATCTAAAAACTATTTTAGATTAAATATTATAAACGCTATCTCCATTTGCATCTGCATCCTGCATAAGGCTACCTTTCTGCCTTCTGAAACTAAACGCTGTCTCCATCTGCATCACGCTTCTTGCATAAGGCTACCTTTCTACCTTCCGAGACTAAACGTTCTCTCCATCTGCATTTGCCTATTGCATAAGGATACCTTTCTACCTTCCGAGACTAAACAATTTCTCCCATTTACTTGTCAAAGCAACCCCCGTCTCTATCATCATTCATTCGCTTCCTTTCGGGCTAAGCTCTGCCTTTTTTAAATTCGCAATACTAAGCTCTGTCTTGTCAGCATCATGCTATTGCATCTTCATGGGCTGAAATATCGCCAACCTGTCCAAAGGCGTCATCATTCAGAGGCACCATCTTCATAGCCCGAGAACACCATGTCATGTCCTGAGGATCTCTTTTTATCATTTTGCATATCATTATTCAAAGGCGTCATGGTTTGGAGGCACCATCCTCATGGACCGAGAACATCATTTCATGGACTACGAATCCTTCATCAAAGCAATTCATGGACCAGGGCATCATGGTCTAAAGACATCTTCCTTAACCGTCAAAAGACAACATTCATCGTCCAACGGCAATTTGCATCATGTTTAAATTATGCACAATATACGCTCGTATTATTTATTTGTAGGTAATTCGGCAAGCAACAACCATCCAGGCGGGAGCAGTTCTGCTCCAGGTCTCTTAACTATCCCGTAAGCCGTTTGCTCATCTAACCCTGTACTTGGCGTCCGTTCTTGTAAAACTTCATTGGTATACTTCGCTGATGACCCCTGAACTATGTATGGCCTGATTCCTGTAAGACCAGGGATATGTAGGCAGCTCAGGAACCAAGGTGCGGCCTGCACCTTTCACGATATTTCCACTCAGTCAAAATTGGCCATCATATCTTTACCCATCAACTCTTTCATCATTCCAGGGTAATGAGAGGCAGCTGTTGATACCCAATGTTTTCTCAAATTATTTTTAAAATTTGTATATATACCTCCAAAATCATTCTTTATAATAACTGGCATTTTTTCGAAATTTTTCATATATTTATTAAATCCTTTTCCAATTTATTCAATATTTTTATATTCAATAACTATTCATAAATTGTATTATAAATAATTTCAAAATATTTCCCATTTCAATATATCATTTTTAATCCTATTAGGATTTAATTATTTTTCAAATAAGCCAATTTGGCATAATTTGACCATAATTACAATAATTTTACAACTATGGCCTAATTGTATATACCATTTAAATGAATAATTATTTCATTTTATATTTTTTATACTCATTAATTACCTTAATTTCATTTATCTAGCATTAATTTCATTTTATTGATTACTAGCTATTTTTATTTAATTATTTATCTATTTTTAATGAGTGTTTAACAATTAGCCACATTTACTTAAATTCTAGCCTAATTCTAACCCAACCCATAAGAATTTAATCAACCCAATTCCATATCCAGCCCAAATCAATTCCATACCCGGCCCAACTCCGGATATATCTGAGTCGTTGATCAAATTAGATCAACGGCCCAGATCCCACATTCCATAATTAAACCTAGACCTACCCCCCCTCCGACCTCTCATTTCCCAGTCTCTCATTCTCTCTCTATCTCTCTCTAGTTCTCTATGATTCTCTCTAGAACCTTCCCTTGCCTCTCTTCTCCGATGGAGTTTGTTCGTCTTCTCCGGCTAGTATCCTCGTCGGAAACTATGGTCTCCCATTATCTCCTCGTTGCTGCTTCACCCAACACTGGTCTAATGACACCCTAAGGCCCTCGGGCGAACCTGGAGCGGTTCAGCTCCTACCATGGTCCATCATGCCATCTTCCGGCCTCCTCCGGCCGTCTGAGTAAGAGCCATGACCTTTCCGGCTAACGCTGGCAACATCTTTAAGGTTTTTCTTGTTCTTTCAACTCTATAAAACCCTAACTCTTGGTATTTTTACGATTTCTTTAGATATGTCTTAGATCTGTGTATATCATGAAGCTTTTTACATATTTTCTTCGAAAACCTTCCTATTCTCTTAGATCTACACTAGATCCGGGTTTATTACGAGTATTATTACATTTTTTTAGGTTTTCCATTTTTTTTAAACAAGATTTTCACTCAGGGTTTCTGAAACCTTTTCTTCAAACGATTTCTCAAAGTTTAAGTGAGTTTTCTCATATGCTTAGACGTTTTATCACTTTTAATCATGATTTATTTAGTTTTAACAATGTGTTCTAACTGCTAAGCATGTTTTTTCTTTCGATTTGTATGTGTGTCTGTTTCCCATGATTAATCCATGTTTCTTTGCGATTATTGCTTCACTATGCTATTGGGTCTTTGATTATGCTGCTTCTTGTGTGTTCACCCTGCTTGAATCATTACTGTCTTGAATCCCTGAATGATTATGAGTAATACTATACTAATTTTTCATACGGTATCCTCGGCTAATTCTGCATGATTCCTTAGATACATGAGGCATTCCCTTAATTAGTACCGATTTCGAATCCCTTATTTCTTATGAGATGTTCTTATTTATTTCCAACTTTGTTTTCTTACCTTGTTACATAATTGATTAATTGTTAATTGATTACTATTTCCTTAAGTGATATCTTCTGAACCTAGTCTCAATTGTGTGCTTGAATTAGGGGTGAAACTGTTTCCTGACATGCACGCATAAGAAATTTCCTTATTTATTATTTTACCTACTAGCCGTTTGAGTTTAACCCCTTCAATTAAGGGATAACTAATTCCCTATTATACTTACATAGTTCTTATATTCCTCTAAGCTATATATGGTTCTTTCCTTATTTAATACTCACCGTGTGAATTACTCCCTTGATTATAGGGATACTTGTACTAATTGGGTACTGATTGATATTCAGTCCCGCAATCACTGGTTAATTCTGGTTCTTTCCTTATTTTTCATCAAGTTTTCAAAACTATATATACTTTGTTCATACACATACACATGGACGAACTAATCTATTCAAAAAAAATCTCTCTCACAATTTAAAAGACTTTCCGCTCTCTTTTGTGCTAACTACTACTACTCTAGGTTAGCTGGCTACAAGCCAAGGCTAACTATTGTGCATTCTCCTACTTTTCTGTTTGTGTTACTGCTTTCTTCACTTCACTGGTACGTCCTAATTTAGATTTCAGTTCCTCAAACCAACATGTTTCCATTACTGTTATAGTACAACATGCTTTCAATTTGCTTACTTGTTTATTTTAGCATGTATCTAGGATCCTGAGCTCCCCTCTGCATGTTTAAATTAGGCTTTATTTGTTTATGACCAGCATGTTTCTGTACACTTAGCACCTACTTCTTACGTGCCTATGACCGGTACATTAGCTTAATCATGGCCTTAGTTGTTAATCTAATCTGCAACTGTACCCCCTGATCCTCTAGACCCTTAGGAGTTCCTTATTGTATGTCTATGTGTATATCTGCATGTTGTATGTATGCCCTTACATGCTCTGTATTTGTCCCTAATCCCATTACCCTTGTCTGTGCTTGTTGGACCGTCTTTGGTCCTTTGTGACGTTAAGCTTCCATTTCAAACAACTATTTTCTCACTTACCCTTTCCAAAAATTGTTCCTTACTTAAATCCTTTTAAATAAAAAGCACTCTAATAAATACTCTTAGAAGTCTAAGTTCAGCCCCCTTCGTGTGAGCACTACTTTGGGGACCCTTCGAGTACCCTCTGAACTCTGACACACAAGGCAAGAACTTCCACACTGCACATGTTTAACTCTTTTGGCTATGTCTGGGTGTGAGCACTGCTCGGGAGCCCTTGAGGTCCTTAGGGAACTCTGATACACCCGGACTATGAAAGGCTATGAAATACCATAAGGCATTGAGGTTTGGAAGATCTGGGCCTGATTGAAGGCTCCCTATAGAAGTAATTTCTTAATTTTTCATTTGGGTTGTGTAATTCATAATTCCCTGGCTGTTAATAATATGTAAACAACTCAGGGGATGGATAGTGAGAAGGGAGGGGTAACTACGCATGCAATAGCTATTAAGGGGATATAAATCATGCTATTAGACTTTATTTCCTATATGTGCAATAGAGATCATGTTTAGGCCCATATGATCAACTTCATGCATTAGACTTCATTTCCTATCTGTGCAATAAAGAACATGTTTAAGCCCATATGTTAAAAGTCATGCATTAGAAACCATGCTATTTGATTTTATTTCCTATCTGTGCAATAGAGATCATGTTTAGGCCCATATGTTAAAATTCATGTATTAGAAATCATGTTTATTAGGTCTTATACCTACTGCTTCAGCATGTTCACTTTTACTTAGAAAAATCCTGCTAATAAATGGTATTTTCTACTATCATGTTCCATACTGCCATGTACGCTTAGAAATCTTGTCCTAGGCTAAACAACACTAAAATAAAGTATCACCCTAGCATCTTTTGAAACCATGATTAATACTGTGACTACTGAGCATTTAGAAATCATGCTTAGGAATTCTGCATATGAATCATTATGCATCTCTACTTGTGCATTAGATATCCTATTATAGGGTCCTAATCGCTCAACTACATTTAGTCCAATTACTGATGTATATAAAGGTATAACAACCTCACTCAGTTTTCTCTAAAAACAACTGGTAATGTTTCTGGGTTCTGAACAACCTAGAACAACATGTTTAGGTAACAATTTGCAAGAGTTCCTCTAATAATTATGTTAATATACATTGTTCCCCGCCTAGGCAAGCCTTAGGTGACTAAATTTCCAAAATTAGAAATTTATCTCTCTTGTGTGTACTGCTTAATACTAATAGGTACTTTTAAATAAGTAGGCAAATTGATTAGTGCATGTTTTGAGTTATAAAACAAGCCTACCTATCTATTTATCTTCTGAATTCAACTAGATGCCATGTCTTAGGATCTTAATTAACAGCAATTGCCCTTACATGTGTTTGAGTCGTGCTAAATTATATGCATTATCTGCGGAGTAAAATCTGAGCCTCCTATATGCTCCTATGTGTTTCCCACTGACTACAATCCTACATGTTCTTTGCTTGTCGCCATAAAATTTTACCCTTTTAAGCCTGAGGGTATGCCTAGTACCTACCCTTTAGGATAGTAGTCCTAACCTCCTCCAGGACTGATAGGATGGGACGGGTAATAGCACGCAATAGAATCCGTGACCAACACACGCTTTAATTACCTTCACGTGGTGGGAAGGGTAGAGTATGGATATGATGATCGGTGCCCTAGTACCACGTGTATCCCCTCTTTGAAGAGTGATTACCGGGTATTGCACTTATGTGATCAATATTATTGTAAACCTAGGACACATGTATACACTAGTTTGTAATCATCCCTACTGTTTTTTAAACACCTGTATTCTTAAGACTTAAATTCCCTCTTATTTGAGCCTTTACTTGTTATTTGTTAGTTGTACAAATTCACGAAACAATTTGGCCCGGAACCACACTTGTGGATCCTGAGGGGTGCCTAACACCTTCCCCTAAGGATAATTTCAAGCCCTTACCCAAATCTCTGCTTAGAAACATAGTTGTAATTAAACCCCTTAGGTGCCCTAACGCACCGTTAAAATCATTAGGTGACGACTCTTAAAAATATGCAAACCCCCCTTCCAAAAAGGAAAGAGTTGTCCCAACCAATGTCATAAACCCGATCTTCCACAAGGAAGATGAAAAAAGGGTGTGCAACAGTTCCAGGATTATAAAACTCATTTCTATGCTATTTTGTACGGATTAGGCTTTTAATTTGAAGAATTAAAGCGGAAAAAGGTTTGGAGAAATGGGGAGGAAATTTGGAAATTCTTTTGGCGATTTTAGTAGGCAACAATAGCCAGATTGTGGAACTCTTGGTATGTATAGAATCATGGGAGGATGAGGATTCTAGTGATGTAAATTTTATCGAATTCCGAGATATGGGCCCGGGGCCTAGGTTTGGCCGAATTTCGAGAATTTTGTATAAATTGATAGTTTTTGATTTGGTTTTGTTCCTTTAACGTATATTGATAATGTCAATCTGATTTTGGTTAGATTCGGAGCATTCAGGAGCTGATTTGAGGGGAAAGAGCATCCCGGACTAGTATTGTGGCTCGGTAGAGGTAAGTAATGGTTATAAAGCTTGTCCCGAGGGTATGAAACACCAGACTTCATATTCTCACTGTTTTTAGAATGGCGCAAATGTCGGGTGACGAGTATGTGGCGCGCACTGGTTTTTGGATTCGACTTGGTCCTCTCCGCGGCAACTATTGAGTTGCGTATTTTACTCTAAATCATTTGTTAAATTATGTTCTAAAGACTATTGCAATATTTGGGTTGTAAACCATGTTTGGAGCCTCGTGCCGACTTGTTTGGACCCTTGGGGGATTTTTACTGCTATTTTCCTCACTATTGATTCATGATTTACACTAAGTCATATTGTGATTACTGTTTTTGAAACTCAGCCTTGTTTACACTATTTTGAGATATAAAATGATGTTTTGGGTTGAGTACCCCGTTTTACATATACTCTCGAGGGGCTTTTGGAAGGTCCTGACTAAGTAAGGTCGAGGGCCTGATTGTAAGGATATGATACGCCACGAGGTGGCTTGATATTAGCGCTTGGGCTGAAGGAGCGCCTCCGGAGTCTGTACACAACCCCAGTGAGCGCAGGTACCTACTGAGTGCGAGTGCCGAGTGACGAGTGATTGGTAGGCATGAGTGACTATGAGGTATGCCCGAGGGGCTGATTATAAGTGACTGTGAGGTATGCCCGAGGGGTTGATTATTAGTGACTGTGAGGCATGCCCGAGGGGCAGGTTCTCATACATGTTTTTGCCCGAGGGTCTACTTATGATTTTACCACTTTTACTCTGAACTTATGAAATATGTTTCGCCTGAGGGGCCTTTTTATGATTTTCAGCATTTTTACACTAAACTTCTTGAAAGTTATGTTGAAACTATTGGCAAGTGTATTTCCAAATGATTTTTTTTTACTGAAATCAGCTTTCAAGCGTGATGATTTAACATATACTTTGTTGGAAATAAAGGTTGTGCTTATTGTGAACTGATGATATTGATTTTTATGTGTTTCTTACTGCTCATACCTGATTTATTTTCATTACTACTGAGTTGGCGTACTCACATTACTCCCTTCACCTTGTGTGCAAATCTAGGTGTTAGGGCAGGGTGAGCTGTATATCTGTTACAGAGATTTCTCGGAGGTTTACGAGGTAGTTGCACGCGTCCACAGTCGTGATCTCTCTCTCCTGCTTACTATTATAGAATTTATTTTCTTTTGAGTTGTGTATTTTATGTCGATGCTCATGACCAGTGACTCCGGGATCTCGGGGGGTTGTATTTAATATTTTGTATAGCTTTAATTGTTTTAAAAATGTTTAAAAGAAATCTTTATGAGTTATCAGTTTAGTAAACATGTAAATGGAAGCTTATTCCGATTTGAGTGTAGTTTTGGCTGGCTTAGTTCCACAATAGGCGCCATCATGACTGGTTTAGATTTGGGGTCGTGACAAGTTGGTATCAGAGCCATAGGTTACATAGGACTCACCGGTCATGAGCAGGTTTAGTAGAGTCTTGCAGATCGGTACGGAGACGTCTGTACTTATCTTCGAGAGGTTGCAGAACCCTTAGGAAAATCTCACATTCTTGAATTCTTGTCGTGCGAACCCATTTATTTCAGCCAAGAGTGTAACTCTTGAATTCATTCCATGTATTCGAACGTGCCCGAGACGCTTGGTATCAGCTGTGCATCGACGACTTGTGACTTCCATGGATGAGATGTGATTTTTGCATGTTGGTAATGGGCCAGTCTGGAGAACTTGAGGCCAGATTCATTGTGTGGCTTGAGTGCTGAGATTTGAATTGTGTGAGCCATGAATTTGGGGACTTATATGTCTGTTTGTGTTCTCATTGATGAGAATTTGTTACTAGATGGATACGTGGTGAGTGTGATTTGATGGTTACCTGTGTTCAGATTGTTTGATTGTGACAAAGGGTTGGCTAGAAATGTGGCATTAACTATTCAGTGTTTGATTTCTGTCTCGGTTTAGTATATGGATTTGAGTTATGAGTGCATTGGAATACCTCTCATGTTGTTTAGTTGTGGAGTGAGCGGATCTTTCTATTGGGTTATGAGTTCCTGGTGACGTCTTTTGGGCTGATCATCGCCGCAGTAGCGTTCGTGTATTTGATTAACGGTGTATTCCAGTTGTATTAGCACTCCTTGTTATTGTATTCGTGGATGGCGTCCTGGCATATACGCGTAGCCAAAAGTAGCATACTCAGTAATGAGGATGGCATTATAAGGATTCAGGGACGAAAGGCTCTATGAAAAGTTCTCCGAGTGTGAATTTTAATTTGGTTTAGTAGCATTCTTGGGACACGTGGTGTCCAGTGAGGGTATCCATGTGGTCATACGTGCACGGGTAGAGCTTCTAGAAGCTCGAGATTTCTTTGACCACCGCTCTAGTGTTAGTTCTGCCATTGGCTTCAGGTTCTTACCGTGTATTGTGATGCCTCGAGGATAGGCGTTGTTTGTGTTCAGCTGCAGAAGGGTGTAGTGATTGCGTGATAGTTATGGTCTTCAGAAGTGTATAGTGAGATATCAGTTTGAGGCTAAGCCGGTAGGGATATCTCTTGCGGGTTGTCCTGGGGTGTGTGATCCTTATGTTGTACTGTAGTAAATTCTTTTCCACCAATAAATGATATATGTAGTAATTTGAGTTTAGATCGCTTGTGGAAGTTGGCATGACTATTACAATGGTGAATGCAAAATTTGCAGATGACTTGAGTTGTTAGACGGGTTGTGTTATTATGGGAGTTGTGAGTTATTGGTCGTCTTGATCGTTGGATTTGAGCCAAGTGGGGGAGTCTGTTAATGATAAGTTGATTACACGATTATGTGTTGTGTTGTGTTGGTTTCGGTTCGAGGTATATTGGTAAATTAGTTATGACCTGCAGATGTGGGTTCTGGGAATGACGCGAGTAATGGAAATTTCTTCGATATAGGTCGTAATGTACTCTATTGGGTAATTGAGTTCTATTGAATGATTCAGTGGAAATCGTAAAAGGTGTAGTGTATGAATTTTCTCGTGGCTTTAAGTGAGTGGGTTAATTTCCTAGTATGTTAGTGTGCAAGCTGTTCAGGTCGATTCTGTCTAATTGGTCAGTGTGGTTGAGATTTACGTTGGAGGATGTCAAGACTTATGGCATTTCTACATCATCACGGATTCTACATATCAGTATTGGGAAGGTGAAGGTAATGGCTTTAGATTCGTAGGAAGTCTCTTCAGGGTAAGTATTTTGAATGTGGTACTTTTGGGGATATTTGATAGAGTATTCGACGACTTATGAGCCTTAGACGGTATGGTTTTGTGCGTGGGTCGCGTGTGGTGAGTTTGGGTTGAAAATTGTGGTATTACGGAAAGGAGAAGTATCAATTTGAAGGTAAGTAAGAAGAAACTAGGGTAAATAGAGCAACTTGGTAGTAGGTCGGATCGACATGGTAAGGGATACGATTAGTTCTTTGGGTGTTCATGAGGTGACGAGTTTATACGGATGTTTCTTAGCAATGCTCATGCATTTTTGGTGGCCTGCATAGCTTGGCTGAGTTAGAAGGATTCAATCCTGATGGTTGGGTGTTGCACAAATGGGATTCCGGATAGTTCCTGATGGTTTGTACCACGATTAAGGGTACATATTTTCTTCTGGCGTGAGATGTGGGTGACGTGTAGTGAATTTGCTTCTAAATGGGATCAAATGGAAGTTCTTGGCTAGTTGGGTATTGATCACGCATAACTATGTCTTATAAAAGACTAAGCGGGCGTTGCAAATATAATCCGGGGTATTATGCCCAGAGTCGATCCCACAGGGAATTTACGTATCAAGCAAGCTGTTAGAATACTCAACTGTCACTTGATGTTATTTGAATTACTAAAACTAAAGATTAAAACTAAAGACTAACTACGCTAAGGTGTAAACAATTGCAATAAAGATCTAAGGCTATGGTTTCCCCCGTCGGTGAACTTACTTTTCAGATACTTCATATAGCTTGATTAGTTGTTTCTATCAATCACGAACACTCTATCTATCATAAGTCTCTCTCAAGTAATTATTATAATTTACTAGACGCACTCTCCGAAGTTACGCTACCTAGATTGCATTACAGTTCACTTTAAATTGCACCCGAGGTATCGTTATCTCTAATCCAACCTCTAAACCCTCGGTTATGACTTTCGTCTATACTCCGGGAGTGATGTTGTTCAAACAACTACCTAAATATGCACTCTCTCTCAAGTAGATACATAATAAATGGGAACAGCTAATCGATGGCCATCCAATTAACTACAACAAGAACGTAGTTGAACAAATAGAGATTAATCAACCAATTGGAACTATATTAATAACACAATAAGTTTATCCTCCAACGGGTTCTACCAAAACCCTAGGTTAAAGAAGTTAGCTAAACAAATTCATTATAATAAAACCCAAAATAACTTGCATAATTAAACTACAAAGTAATGAAGAAAATCTGTACAATTGATGTTTTGTCATCCGTATCCTCTCTAATCTCGAATATCTCTTTAGTTGTGTTGTTTGGGGTCTATTTTTAAGTTTAGGATAAACCCTAAACATGTAGGAGACTTCTATTTCAACCGGGAAACACTTAAACTCGTCAAAACTCGAATTTGACCAGAACCAGGAGACCAGGCGTTTTGGCTCTAAGACCTGGATAAGGCCAGGCCAGGCCTTGCTTTAGGAGGCAAACGCCTGGGTAAGGCCAGGGCCAGCCTGGCTTTAGGAGGCAAACGCCTGGGTAAGGCCAGGGTGCTCCCTCGTCGCCTCTTAAGCGTATTTTCGACGTATTTTCATCCCTTTAGCTCAGTTTCCATCTCCAATTCACCTACACATGAAATAAACTCCATTAAGCACATAAAAAGTGTATTTTTATCATTAATGCGCATAAAGTGTAAGTCATATGACATGTTAAACTATGCATTCTAGTCTCGCATCAATACCCCCACACTTAAACATTTGCTCGTCCTCGAGCAATAAAACTACACTCATGTACACAACTTATTAAGCAAATCTCTTAACACATTATACCAACAATTTTTAAAACATTTCAAGCACAACGGTGTGACATCCTCGNAAGATGCACCATAGGCTTGCCCGTAGTGTACTACTCTACTAATCGAGCTCATTTAGTCTAGGATCAAGTAGGACTTTATTTGGTTGTAATGTAGGCTGCGGGACGGGTAGGATACATTTGGATATAAAAGTGACTACACCTCCTTAAGAACTTTAATACATATACTTTAATTTTCAACCTCAAACTCATAATAAGCCAACCTCCACATTCACAACAATGTTATTACCCCATACTTCTTTAAGCACAATTACATTACGAGTCACCACATATATTTTTCTTTCACAGCAATACAACTGTTTATACTTTATTTATTTATTTATTTTTGCTTTTCTTTTCTTCTTTTCTTTTTCAAGTGACTCTTACTTTTCAAAACAGTGCACCTTTCTCCTTATTTCAATTATTCCCCTCAAAAGCCAACCTACCACCCCACACTTTAATTTTTCCATATTTCATCACATTTTCAGTGCTTACGAGAGGTGACAAGGTTCAAAGATATGATCGATTCAAACAAAGGGGATATGGCTTGTAATGTGGTTTCCAAAGAAACAAGATTATAGGCTCAACGGGGTTAACGACGATAAAAAACAATTAGGTGGGTAAAATATAGATAACTGGCTCAACAAAGAAATGCCTATATCACTTCCAAGACTGAACAAAACTTCTATTTCGCTTTGCACACACACGGGGCAAGTTCTAGACATCAAATGCAATGCACAGAATAATATACAAATCTCACACACACATGGCACATAACTCACTCAGGAGTGGATCTATCACGACACTCCAGTCAAAGCAGTTAAGCAAATCTTAAGGATTCCTGATTTAAGGTATTTATCCTGGAGTTAAAAAATTTAGCCTAAGCGTCACAACCAAAGTACTGACTATTTTCAAGGCATTAGCACATTTCGAGATATTGCTCCTATTAAGCCTTTAACCATGTGATTCCTACTCCTACAAATTAAAAACTACCTACACCCGGTTCAATTAAAAACCCTTGGAAAAGAACCGTGGTCCAACGAAAAACCAAGGGGGAATTACTACACTACCTAAAACAAAAAAATCTTTTTGTTATTTTCTTTAGACTTACTTCCTTCAAGAAAAGTGTCTAGGTGATCCATCGTCAGGAAAAGTCCATTAATCTAACACAACTAAAATAGCATAAAAAGTCACCAGACAATCTCCTCACCCTATACTTAAAATTGTGCATTGTCCCCAATGCGCACCTATGCATACAAGAGGGTAAAGAAAAACTCCCTGGTAGGCCAAAGGCCGAAGCACTAGCATCTCATCGGGTACTCAGACTTCTCCCAGGCTTAGTCCTTCATGTGGGTACCTCACATTTAGTTCCAACCATCTATTTTGTTGTTGCATCCTTCCAGTGGCTTTGCGTTCCATGCTCCTAAAAAAAATAAAAAAAAATTGACACTACAAAATAATACAATTAGAAAAATACACTAAAACAAAAG
>MDKI01074212.1:0-13323 GCA_005239505.1 Nicotiana paniculata | reverse complement strand
CCCAATTTGAGTACTACATCTAGGTCGTTCATCTCGATCTTTTCTGGATCTAGACGAGGATGAAACTATGTCTCATCCTTGTGGTCTATAGTCTGACCTAGTGTTTTCGAACCTAGGGCGGATATCGCGTCCCGAAGGTCCTAAGTAAGGATCGTACCTGTTTTTACCTAATCTTCTATCTGATTCAGGACGTCTGGATCTAGAATGATCTTCATTTCTCAAATGAACAATGATATCTTCTTCTATTCTGATTTTAGTAATGTACCTATTATATACATCGTTCCATGTTGTAGCAGGGAATTCTCTTAGACTTTCCTTAAGTCGTCTCGTGGCTTCTGAGCTTTTATCGTTTAGGTTGCTTTCAAATGCCATGGCTGCCCAATTATTAGGCACCCTAGGTAACTGCATTCTTTCTCGTTGAAACCTGTCTACAAACTCACGGAGTAGTTCCGTGTCTCCTTGTTTTATTTTGAATATGTCTTCAATTATTTTCTCAACTTTTTGTGCACCAGAGTGTGCTTTTATAAACGAATCTGCAAGCTCAGCAAAAGAGTCAATAGAATTTTTAGGGAGAAGAGAATACCAGGTTAGGGCCCCTTTGGTAAGTGTTTCCCCAAATTTTTTGACAAGGACTGATTCAATCTCTTGTTTTGTTAAGTCGTTGCCTTTTACCCCAGTAGTGAAAGCAGTCACATGGTCACGTGGGTCAGTTGTTCCATCATATTTGGGAACGTCAGGCATTTTAAACTTCTTGGGTATAGGCAAGGGTGCCGCACTTGGCTTCCAAGGTTGTTGAGAATATCTATCAACATCCATGCCTTTGATGATAGGTGGTACTCCAGGAATTTGTTCAATGCGGTCGTTCTGCTCCTTCATTTGTTTCTGCATGGTTAGCAGTAAATTTTGTAATTCTGAGTTATTAGATATACCTGTTCTCTTTTCGAGAGATTCATTAGGAGTATCTCCTCTTCCTGAGTTTGCCAACCCATACTGAGGATTTTCTATGGTGATGGTGTTATTGGGGGGTGGCGTCGGCGGTGTAGGTAATGCGGCCGGTAATCCTCTCACAAATTCTTGCAAAGCATGGCTCACATACTCTTCAATCATTTGCTTTACACGATCTTGTTCCACAATTTGATCATTATCACCATGGTTGTTATTGGACCTTTCTGGGGATTGGTCCCTCGAACTACGTGGAGTTCCTGAAGGCGATGGAACTGGAGTTCCACTCCTTTGCTGGTTGTTGTCGTTGGAGTTTGGCATAATTCAGAGGATATCACTTGAAAAGTAAAGAAAGATTATCAGATTCCTGGTAAAGTAACCAATATGTTTAACCAAACAATTAGACCCTTTGACTAAAGCTTATTTTTAAGATGAATACAGGTTACTGATAATCAAAGTAATAAAGAAAAATGAATACTAGACAGTATTGCAGAAATAAAAGATCGAAGTTAATTGTATTCGAGAATCAGATGCCTTTACAAGCTGTATTCCCCTCCCTTATATAGGAGATTCTTACAACGTACGACTCTTGCTATGGTTACTCATTAATGACTCTAATGAGGCATTACAAAGGATAACGGTAATTGGGGTTCGATTACATAACGTTCGAGTAATCATTTGTGGGTCCTTGAATCTTCCTGTAGCTTTGTCTAGATTCATTCTGACCGTGCCTCTTTCCCTTTTTGATCAAGTTGAGTTTCCCGTGGCTGATAAGTTTGTGGGTTTACTGAACCGTGCCTCTTTGTACCGTATCTCTTCAAAGAATCACATCCAGTTGTTGCGTACTCCTGTGTCCACATGACTGGCTGAGTTGTCAAAAGATGGCTTACGTGTGAAACTCTTTTTTACCAATACACCTCTTCCATAAACTATGCCTACTACAAAAAGGCACACGTTTAATATGACATCGTGACTATTACAAAAAGGTACGAGTAATCTAAAGCATTCTACATGCAAAACTCAGAGGTAAAACTAAAACCTCGAAAAATGAAGCATGCAAAAGACTTAAAGAGTGAAACAAAAACTCAACAAAAGTCATATTAACATTAATATATTAAAACGGCTAAGCAAAAAACCAAGTATTAACTTATACTTAGCCGTATGAAATTTTTATATATATACATTGAGATGCCCCTAAGTTGTCATTTGGGACTTTAAAGAAATCCAAATTTACCCCCGATGGGACTGGGGGTAACCACCAATTGGGACAAAGAAAAAAAGAGGGAGATGAACCAACTAAACTTCTTCAAGAGAGGGGTTGACTTCACTGGCAGAAGGAGCGGGAGCAACTAGGGATGAAGAGGCATGAGCGGCTGGAGTCTCACCATCAGGTGAAGAAAGTTATGACCTTGTTGAGCCTTCTCCGTGGCTTCCTTAGTTTTAACTATTTCAGCACTAAGGTCGAAACCCTCTTGACTCATTTCCATCAATGTGTCAAGGCGAGAATCCATGTACGCCCAGCTCACATCGATAGCAACCACCTCTTCAAGATCTTCATAATCCTTTTCCCATACTTGAAGCTCAGCTCTCAATCCGTCCTTCTACGCTTCCGCAGCTTCATGGGCGGCCCTTAATGGTACAATCGACTCCTCAAAAGTTTGAGCTTTGTCTAAAGGTTCTCTCAAAGAAGCAGGAAAGATGGTCGGCCCTTAAGGAACAGATGAGACAGCTTTTCTCAAAGAAGCAGGAAAGACAGCAGCCAAAGGGACATCATCAGGAGCAATATCAACACCTTCATGAATAGGGGAATGTGAAGCATCATCAAGGACAGAGGGATCAACCACAGACACGGAAGGCAAGGTCAAGGGCATAAGCTCATCATCTGAAACCACCCGCCTTCTCCGTGGCCTGTGTACTAAAGCACCTTCTTATTCTTCTTCTTCTACGGAACGAGACTCACCAATCTTCCTCAACTAACAATAATTTCTTGGTCCTGATCCAAATACATCTTCGGGATAGATTAATCATACACCCCACGAGCAGAGAACCCTATTAAAAGGGAAAAAGTTAAACGACAAAGAAAAGAGACTCGAGTAAGGAAAGAAGCAAGAACAAGAGCTTCACTTACCGTGGGTCTTTACATGCCAACTATACCTCCCAGCGAGGTACTTCCAAGATCTCTCTTCTAAAGGAGCAACGGACAACAATTTTTCTACCCAATCACGGATACCGGAGACATTCTCAACAGTATCCATGATTGCTGAGAGAAGAAGAAACAGATATGGTGTTAATAAAACATCTCAAGTCAAAACGAGGAAAAATAAATAAATGTGAGCTAAAGCATACTCACATCCGCGATTCCACTTCTTAGGTAAGGGAAGATTTTCTTCACCCACTAAACCAACAGTGGGTACAACAACATACCCGAGGTACCAACCCCTATCCTTATCATCTCCAGGGGTTACCAGCACTCTTTTGCTTCTAGCAGTCAGAGTAAAACCCCCTTCACGAAATAAGGTAGGAGAGTAGAGATGAATAATATGGTTGAAAGTAAAAGGAACCAAGGCTAAAGAAGCCAAACTCCTAAGACATGCGACAACTCGCCACACAAGCGGACCAACTTGTCCTAAGCAGATATTGAGAAAACGGAAGAATTCAATTATGACTAGGTCAATGGGGGGTCTAAACCCTAGAGTGAAAGGGTACGTATAAGCAAAAGAATATCCCTTCTTGTAAGACGTTATTCTTTGATTACTATTCGGAATATAGACAGGGAAATCAGGCCTCCAAAAGCACTCCCTACGAACATGGGAAATCTGACCCTCAGTTATAAGGGTTGGATACCTTTCGAAACTTTCAAGGGAAGAAGATTGGTCTACAAGAACTTGACTATCCCTAGAAAAACAAACTCAGCAGGGACAATTTCATCAACTCCAGGTTCATGAAGGACGTTCACCTCTACCTCTAGAAAAAGACCGAGAAACCCTAAATCTCGGAGAAACTAGAGATCTAGTGGAAGGAGAAGGAACTATCTGAGAAGAAGAGGAGCCCCTCGAAGGAGTGGATCCTAGACTTCTAAGTCTACCACCCCTCCGACTCCTAGTCGGAGCAGAAGATGGCGTTAAATTTTCAATATCAATTACTCCCTGAGGTTGGTTTGAAGAAGACATGTTTACAAAGGCAAGAAGAAAGTTCTTTACAAAAGAAAAAGTTATAAAAGTGTTTCGTGGAAGCAAAGAAAAGAAGAAAGGTATTTATACTTGAGGACAACCGTCAAACATGGGAAAAAAAAGAAAAATAATGATGAAAAGTCATAATTGAATATGTCACTTCGGAAGTGGCACAGCCGCAAAAATTCCTAAAAGGTGTCGAGTAAATGCAGAATCAATTCGAAAAGGACACGTGGTATGAGCATTAAATGGAAGTGACAAACGACGCCTATGGTGCAGAGAATGATACAATGATTCGAAGAAAAGCGGCGGCAAAATATTCTTGCCATAAATGAATATCCACTTACCAAATATTAATCAATAAATATATGGTAAGTGGGGGGACTATCTGTATTGGTTAAGAAGGGTTTCACACGTAATCCAGCTTTTGACAACTCAGCCAGTGACGTGGACACAGGAAAACGTGACAGTTGAATGTGATTCTTTGAAGAGGTATAGAACAAAGAGGCACGATTCAGTAAACCCTCAAGCTTATCAACCACGGGAAACTCAACCTGATCAAAATAGGAGAGAGGCACGGTCAGAATGAATCTAGACAAAGCTACGGGTAGATTCAAGGACCCACAATTGATTACTCGAACGTTATGTAACCGTACCCCAATTACCGTTATCCTTTATAACGCCTCATTAATGTCATAATTAGTCATTAATGAGCAACCATAGCAAGAGTTGTACTTTATAGGAATCTCCTATATAAGGGAGGGGAATACAGCTTGTAAAAGCATCTGATTCTGGAAGATAATTGACTTCGCTTTTCTAAATTTCTGCAATATTATCTGTTATTCATTTTTCTCTATTTCCTTGATTATCAGTAACCCGTGTTCATCCTTAAAATAGCTTTAGTCAAAGGGTCTAATTCTTTGGTTAAACACCCATATGATTTAAACATAATATAAAATAACTTTTTGTGGTCTAAAGTGTAATATACTAACTTGACTCTATTACTCCTTATAACTAATTTATCTGTAATGTACTGTTCACTCTACTTCATGTCAACCACTTCACTTCACTCGTATCAGTCCTCCCTTGTTAAAGCCTTCCTTGTAATCAAGGAAGAAAGGTAGGAAATTGAATCTTCAATGCTAAATAGTCTTCCCAAGTAGCTAGTTTAGGAGGCAAATGTTCCCACTGAATCAACATTTGTGCTACAACTTTATTCCCCTTCTCAATTATGCGCCTGTCCAAAATATTGTCAGGGTGTGGCCAATATGGACTAGACAAATCAAGCACCGATGGATGGGTAATACTCGTAGGTAACTCATAGCTAGCCTTGAGCTGAGATACATGAAAAGTAGGGTGTAAGAGTAACTGAGAGGGTAATTCCAACTTATATGCAACATTCCCAATTTTTTCCAAAATATTTTAAGCGCCATTGTATCTTGCAAACAACTTAGAGAAATGGTTGCCTGACATTGTGAGTTGTCTGTAAGGTTGGATTTTTAGATAAACCCAATCCCCTTCATTGAATTGCCTATCTGACTGTTTTTATTAGCCTGCTTTGTCATCCTCTGTTGTGCTCTTTGCAAATGATACTTAAGCAACTGCAACTTAAATTCTATGGTGAGCAAACTTCTATCAACTTCTTCTAGTGCAGAATCCCCAACCATGTAAGGCAAATAGAGGGGTGGTGGTTGACCATACAAGGCTTCATAAGGAGTACACTGAATGAAAGTGTGGAATGCAGTATTATACCAGAACTCAACTGTAGCTAGATAGGGAAACAAGTTTGATTGGGAATCAGAACAGAAGCACCTAAGATAAGTTTCCAAACACCTATTCACCACCTCTGTTTGACCACCTTTCTGGGGATGATAGGCTATCAAAGTGTTGAGTGTTACTCCCAACATAGAAAAAAACTCCTGCCAAATCTTGCTTGTAAATATGGGATCTCTATCACTTATTGTGTCCTTAGGTAGCCCGTGTAACTTGTAAACTTGTTCCAAGAATATTTTTTTAAGTTCACTGGCAGAATAAGGATGTGATAAGCCTATGAAGTGGGCATATTTAGTTAGCATGTCTAATACCACCCAAATGACTGTATTACTTTTGGATTTTGGTAGCCCTTCTATAAAAACCATATTGATATTGTTCCAAGTTGCTACTGGTATCTTATTGGGTAGTGGTAGTCCTGGATAGGGTGCATTGTCATATTTATGCCTCTCACATACATCACAAGATTTGACATAAGCTTGTATATCCCCCTCCCCCCCAATCTTCTCCCAATAGAATAAAGATGTTATCCTTCTGTAGATGGTCAATGCCAGAATGACCTCCAACTGATGAACCATGCCATAGTTGTATAATTACCTTCCTCAATTGAGCATAAGGACCAACCACCAATTTCCCATTATTTCTTAGTTGTTCATGAATCAGTGTGTACCCTTTAGTATCACTATTCCCTTCCCTCATGGATTGAATTAGGCTTTTTAGAGTAGGATACTTATCCCAGCTTTGCATAATCATATCTAATAAATCAGTTCTCACTGTAGATAAGATCATGGTTGCTAGTTCAAGCAAGGGTAACTTAGAAAGAGCATCAGTTGCCTTGTTCTCTTTGCCCTTTTTATATTCAATTGTAAAGGCATATTGCATAAGCTTGGTGATATAATCCAATTGAGTCCCAGTGTGAGGATTTTGATCAAGTAGGAATTTGAGTGCCTTCTGGTATGTTTTAAAATAAAGCTCCTACCAGTCAGATATTGAGACCACTTGATTATAGCCATCGCAAGTGCCAAAAGTTCTTTATCATACACAGATAATGATTGATGTTTTGTGGATAATACTTTTCTTAGGAAGGCAATGTGAGCCCTTGTTGCATCAAAACTACTCATATCCCCACATTACAAGCATCAGTTTCCACAATAAATGTTAGAGAAAAATCTGGTAGACTCGGCACTGGTACAGTTGTTAGTGTTGTTTTAAGTGTCTCAAAGGCTTCATTAGCCCTATGAGACCACATGAAGCCATATTTCTTGAGGAGGTTAGTCAATGGTTTGTTGATAATGCCATATCCTTTGATGAATCTTTTGTAATACCCTGCTAACCCCAGAAATCCTCTCAGCAACTTGATAGAAGTAAGTAGTGGCTAAGAATGTACTACTTCCATCTTCTTAGGGTCAGTGGAAATACCTTGTGCTGAGATGTAATGCCCCAAATATTCCACTCTGCTAGCACCAAACACACACTTACTTCTCTTAGCTAGCAACTGGTGTTGTACCAACAACTCAAAAGCAGTTCTTAAGTATTATAGGTGATCTTCCAAGATCTTGTTGTAAATAAGGATATCATCAAAGAATACCAAGATGAATTTCCTAAGATTCTCCTGGAAGATATGATTCATTATACCTTGGAAACTAGAGGATGCATTGGTTAGCCCAAAGGACATGACCAAGTACTCATAAGGGCCAGAATAGGTCTTGAAGGAATTCTTGTACACATTTGTTGTTGCCATTCTAATTTGGTGGTACCCAGCTCTCAAGTCTATTTTAGAATGGACTTTGGATCTCTCCAGCTCATCTAACAATTCCTCAATGATTTGAATGGGAAATTTATCTTTGACTGTCAGCTTGGTCAGAGCCCTGTAATCCACACATAATCTCCATGATCCATCTTTCATTCCCACAAACACCATAGGATAAGCATATGGGATTGAGTTCTACTGAATTATTCCCCGACTTCTTATCGCCAACACCAATTTTTGATTACATCCTTGCGCTGGTGAATACCTATAAGGTCTAGAATTTACTAGTGAACTACCCTCCAATAAGGGAATGTGGTGATCAAAGACTCCCCTAGTTGGAGGTAGCTAATGAGGTTCACTAAAAATTCCCTTGTAATACTCTAGAAGATTCTTTACTTCCTCAGGCTCTTCCTCCTTATCCATTTCATTTAGTTCAAAACTTTCTGTCCCTTAACCCTAACCATGAAAAATTGAGAACTAGTCACTGACATCTTCTCTAATGATTTGGCACCCACAACTTTAAAGTCTGGTTCAATTCCTCTTAATGTAATCATCTTCCCCTAGTATTCAAATTCCATCAACAATTTTCTGAATTGAACTTGATGTCTTCTAGAGAATACAACCATTGAATCCCTAGTACCAAGTCAAACTTCCCTATGGAGAATGCTAGGAAATCATCCTTAAACATGGTTCCTTTCATTAGCCATTGAAACCCTTTGCACATTTTGTCAGTCGAAATCTCTCTTCCATCAGCTACTTGCACCAATTGTGGTTTAATTCTCTGAATTTTACACCTCAGTCTCTTGGTTATTTCTTCAGCTATGAAGTTGTTGTATATCCACAATCTATGAAGTCTTCCAAAGGTTTATTTTCAGTAAAGCCTCTGAGTCTCAAATCTCTATATCCCATAGAGCCATTCAGAGCTTGTAGCGATATAGCACAATTTTCTGGCAAGTCTGCTCCCAACCCTTCAGCTTCTTCCTTCGTATATTCTTTTGTTTGATCCTCTTCTTATATGAAATTCCCTTCACTCACTTCTATTTCTAGTGAGAATAATTGTCTTTTAGCCACACACTTATGACCTGGTACAAATATTTCTTCACAAAAGAAACATAGTCTCCTGGACCTCCTGTCTCATTTTGCTTGACTCAATATCCTCCTCTTTGTGTTGTCCATTTCAGCAGTGACAGATTTCCTATTAGCATTTACGATGTTTCTAAAGGAAGTATTTGGATTGTACCCCCATTGTACTCCTATTTTGGGAGGTTCCTACTGTAGCACTCTTGATTGCCTTAATTTGAGCTGCAAAATTGGAATCTTAAAGTCTAGCCAAATAGTACGCTTGTGGCAGAGTGCATGGGTTTCCAACTCTCACTGCATTACTCGGATCAGGTTTCAGGTTGTTCAATAAAATGGTAATGGCATATTCTATAGGTAAATTGAGTCTGGTCAACACACTGTTAAAGGTTTTTTGGTAATCCTTCACACTCTCAGTATGCTTGACATTTACTAACTCAGTCATGGGGTTAGAGTGTTCTGCCCCAAAAGTATTACACAATGCCCACAGGTACTCCTCCCAAGTGGGAAGGGGCATTTGTCCCCTGCTCCTCATATAGCCAAGATACCATTGTAATGCATCTTCTTCAAAATGCATGGACACTAGTTTCATTTTTTGTTGGACGGTGATGTTTTTTTCAGCAAAAACTACTCAACTTTGTATAGCCAAGTCCTTAGATCCTCTTCATTGAACTTTAAAAACTCAACTTTAGTGTACATAGTAATGGTATGTTAGGCAAAGGGATGTGATGGTTATTTTGTGGTACTTGGCATCCTGTGGTGGCAGGGGTGTTTGAGCAAGGTAAGGCAGTGGTTATTTGTACAAAAAGAGACTGGTGGTAAAGTGGAGGTGCAATGTGAGTAGGGCATTTATTGTAGGCAGAGGGGTATAGGCCATAAGAATTTTATGGAATTTGCATATCCAGGGGTATGCTCTGATTGCTATGCTGGTTAGTAAGGGGGTATCTACTTGGCTCGGGTAGGAAAGAGTTATTATGTGGTTGGGACATAGTGTTTATGGGGTAAATAGGTTGGAATTCAGGTTAGGTAACTGGTGGTTCAGATTGGGGATGTTATATTGGGATTGAAATTGGAAGCCATAGTTAGGGTTCTGCCATAGGGCAACTTGACTAGAGTGGGGTTGTGATTGGGGAATTGGGGATGAACAATACTGCATCTATAGTTCATTAGGGTTCACAATTAATTGGGAATTTGCGAGAGGGAATGTGGTAGGAAGGGGGGTTTTGCAATAAATTATTTCATTGAGATTGAGAATTACCATGCGAGCTCGGATGTTGAGTGTTGACAGGATTACGCATGCTTGAGCTCGTCAGCAATGGTGAAATCAAATCCCCAAACAGTAGGGGCGTGTCTGACGGCGAGTGCAACTACCCACCATCGTTGATGGAATCCTTGTCTCTTTCTGGTCTTTTGCCTCTATTAACAGCTTCTCTAAGCTCTCGCATAGCTAGGTCTTGATTTCGAAGAGCCTTCTCCTGTCGAGCTTCTGCTTGTTCTTGTCTCTGGTTTAAGCTCATCATATCAGCAGACATTTTTTGTAAGACATTCATCACCTCCGATATCTCCGTTGTCATGATTCACAGAGCCAACATCTTGCTCTGATACCACTGATTCAAGATTGAAATTGAAGAAGAAGAAGTACGTTACTACTAAGAAATAAAATAGGAAAAAAATAGGATAATTTCTCATTAGTTTTTCGAAATGTGAACACATAGATATTTGCCTCCACTCACCCACTACAGACAAACGATGATAACTAACTCTATGGAACCCAATTTAAACATAATATAAAATAATTTTTTGTGGTATAAAGTGTAATATACTAACTTGACTATATTACTTGATGTTCGGCTAAAAATGCATATATTTACCCATTGTTGCTTCACATTCTAGCACTTTTAATCATCTTTTGAGTATTAATTATATTAATTTATGCTTAATATAATATTTTAACTGTGTAGGAATAACGCAATGTAACGATAAAGAAATTTGAAGAAAAATTAAATAAAACGTGAAAGAAAAAAAAAGGAAAAATAAAGAAGGAGGCAAAGGGGGGGACACCTTTTGGTGTTTGTCCCCCCAAGTGTAAGACAAAAGGAAAGGAAAAATGCACTTGAAAGCAAAGAATTGATTTAACTTGCAAAAACGTCTGCCTCCGGCGCCACAGCTAGCGCTAGGCGCTGGTCTGGATGTTGTGTTGCGGGACTTTCCCTATTTCGTCCGGGATAAGGTTATTTCAACCCTACACGATCACATCTCGTATAAAAGGGGTTCTAAACTTTTTTGGAGAGGAGGAACATACTTTGAAGGAGAATTCATGTGGGGGAACACACACCACGCTTGGAGGAGGCTTCTACCTAGTTTTTCTTCATCTTCTCTTCTTTTCCTTTAATCTCATAGTTTATTAGTTCTAGAGTTTTGGGTGTTGCATGAACGTTGTAGTTTGAAGCTTGAATTATTCTTACCATTTTATCATATTGGTTTATTTATTCAGTCTTGCGCTTAATTATTTGATTGCCTGATCATCAATTGAATAGTATCTACGAATCTAGGATTGAACTCGGGAGAGGGAATTCTAGATTTCATATAAGATTGAGTAGAGCAAGATCTTAACTCTGAGTGGGGGTGGATTTGCTGTTAGGATAAGAATATACCTAATCGCCTTGCTTGGTTACTATATATGAATTATTGATGCGTTCTTATTAATTCTAATTCCATAGGAATATAGGCGTTAGATTAGGTTGAATAGGTGAGTAGTACTTCGGGAGAAGGCTACGAGCAATATTAACTTTGTCAACCAATAAACTAGATAAATTAATTTTAGACGATTTAAGTGAAAAACTCAACGGGGTTGTTAGCTAACCCATAGCTCTAGAATATTATCTCTCATTGAATTCGTCTCTAAAATTTCGCCAACCTGTTTCTTTAATTTCTTAGTTTGCTACCCTAGATTAGTTGTAGTTAAATATTTATACTTTAGGAATCGCTTGAATAGATTAATTATTTGGGTTTAATTTAGTTGATAGTTAATCACAAGTTCCTGTGGGTACGATATCTGGACTTACAATCATATATTACTTGTCGACCATGTATACTTGTGTGTGCGTTTGGGAGCAACATTACTCCTTATAACTTATTTAATCTGTAATGTACTCTTCACTCTGCTTCATGTACAACCACTGTACTTCACTCGTATCAACTACTAGGCAGAGATCCAGTGCTTAATATTCCAGTTTAATCTAAAAAGTACAACCAAAATGTTATTCCTTCGGTTTATTTTATGTGAACAAGTTTAACTAGACACAATTAACAAAAGAAAGAAATAGTTTTGAAATTAACACGTCGTCTAAATATGTTACTATTATATTTGTGTTACTATACACTTTTAAAATTAGTAGTCTTAAATATGCTATGAATTTGTGTGACTATAAAATTTTATTTTAGGATAAAATTGAAAATTTAAGGTTAAATTATTTCACTTATAATTTTTTTATTTATTTTTAAATAGACTAAGAAAGAAATATAACATAAAATGGAGTTGCGGGAGCAAAATAAGTGTAGGAGATATATGTAGTTGGTATGTCGAGAAAGAGACAAACCTCGAAAATAAAGAAGATAAAGAACACCAAATTTTAATGTGGAAAGCCCTTCAAATTAGTAAATTGGCAAAACACTTGAATTATATGTATTTGAAGGGTTTTCCGCGTCAAATTTAATGTTTTTTATCTTTTCGATTTTTTATTTTCGGATTTACTTCTTTCTCGGCATATCAACAGCTTGATCGTATTATCCATATCATATTCAAACCTTCCATTATAATCCAGTCAAAACAAAAATTATGCTGAAGAATTTAGCCGGGAATTTAGGTGGATATGTCTTCTGATCACTCAAGTACTAATGAGATTTCTTGGTTCTTAATTTTTCTTCCGTCATTTTAATTCCTCTATTTAGCTAGTCATGTGATCAGGAGGTTACGGGTTCAAACCGTGAAAACAATCTCTTACAGAAGTGTAGGATAAGGTTGCGTATAATAGACCCTTGTAGTCTGGCCCTTTCTCGGACCACACACATAACGTGAGCTTAGTACACCAGACTTCCCTTTTATTTAGCTAGTCAAACAATTGTATAATTAGGGTGAAAAACGTTAGCACCAGCTTTTCTTTCTTCTTTTGTTTTGTTTTTGCACCAGTCAAAAAATGACATGTTTCACATGTATTTATGTAGTTTTCAAGATTACCAGAATCCAAATACAGCTAGAGCAATATAATTAGTGGGATTACGGGGTCTCTATCCCTTTTAAAAAGATACTAATTGAGATAACGTTTTGGAAATAAGTGATAGATAATATTGACAAAATTAGATACAATAATTGTAGATTATAAGAAAACCTTATGATACTGGTAATGTCAAACAATTATTTATGAAAAAGGCTAATAAAACATATGATGAAGCAGCTAGAAAGCAACTCATGTGGCCCATTTCTTGTCCATTCAATAGGTCCATATTGATGCGATTTCAACAATTTCATCCCTCCATTTTCACCTGTTTCCTTCAACCTTTGTTTAAACTCTCCATATATATTTCACACATATAGACTTACACACAAATAGATAA
>ML314201.1:16837-44921 GCA_005239505.1 Nicotiana paniculata | reverse complement strand
AGTAAGGAAGAAAATATGTACAAAATTGATGTTTTGCCTTTGATCCACTCTAATCTCGAATCTTTGTGAATCTCGTGAATCTCCCCTTGTAGTTGTGTTTTAGGAGTCTATTTATAGGTTTTGGGTGAACCCTAATCGTTTAGGAGACTTCTATTTCAATTAGAAAACACTTAAACCCGTCAAAACTCGATTTCTGGCCGACTGGGGACCCTGGCGTTTGGACCCAAACGCCTGGCTAACGCCAGGCTAGGGCTGGCGTTTCAGCCCAAACGCCTGGCTAATGCCAGGTAGGGTCAGTTTGTTTGGCTCTGTCGCCCGGCTATCGCCCGGGTGTCTCCTTTCGCGTATTTTTCGACGTATTTGCATCCTTTTAGCTCCGTTTCCATCTCCACTTCACCTACACATGAAATAAACTCCATTAAGCACATAACAAGTGTAATTTTATCATTAATGCGCATAAAATGTAAGGTATATCACATGTTAAACTATGCAATTTAGTCTCGCATCAGGGGTAATGTGTGTGATTGAAAAGAAAAATACTCCTTTGTTAATGAAATGTGTACATGTTAAAGGATATTTCTTGAGGACGAGCAAGAGTCTAAGTGTGGTGTGTTAATGCGTGGCTAGAATTCATAGTTTTAAGCATTATATACCTTACATTTTATGTGCTTTTGTGATAAAAATACACGTTATATGTGCATAATGGAGTCTATTTCATGTGTAGGTGAATTGGAGATGGAAACCGAGCTAAATGGGTGCATAAACATCGAAAATACGCTCAAGAGTCGAAAAGGAGTGACCCGGGCAATACCCGGGCATTTGGCCCCTAAAGCCAGACATGCCCAGGCGTTAAGGGGGATTTTGGCCCTTAAGGCCAGGGTGACCTTGGCGTTAGCCAGGCGTTAGACCCCTAACGCCACGCCTGCCCAGGCGTTAAGGGGGCGTTTGGGGCTTAACGTCTGGGTGCCTGGTCCAGTCAACTCCGAGTTTTAAAGGATTTTAAGTGTTTCCCGGTTGGAATAGAAGTCTCCTACACGTTTAGGGTTTATCCCAAACGTATCAATAGACCCAATAACACAACTTGGAGGAGAGGGATGCCATTTTTGGAGAGAATATACACACAAGATTATTGAAGAAGCAAAGGATTATCAGTTTTCTTCATCTTAATCTGGTATTTTCCATTGATGCAAAGAATTATGCAATTGTTTAATTCTAGTATGAGTGGATAAACACCCATTGTTCTGGGGTTTTGATTTATCCATGAATATTGTTATTCGAGATTACCTTAACCTTGATTTTAATTCGCTCAATGTATGGTTGTTTCTTCAATTCTGCATTTAATTGCTTAATTGTTTGGCCAGCAATTAGGTTCTATATACTATCTATGTTATGCTTGGGAAAGCCGTATATAGATTAGAGAAGAATTGAAGAGAGCGCGATCTTAACCCTTCAGGGGAGCGGATTTGTGGTTAGGATAGGAATATACCTAGTCACTGTGCTTAATTAAACATTGTAATCTTAGTGCGTTCTAATAGATTAATTTCATAGGAATATACGCGTTAATCTATTGAGAATAGGTGAGTAGTACTTCGGGAGAAGGATATGAGAGCAGTTTATCGATTAATTAGCAACCATGAGTGAATTATATGAAAGGGAGAGTTAATTAGAATGCAATATGAATGGTGAATTGATCACAACCCTGGAATATTTGTCTCTATTGAATACACAACAATATTCTCGTTACTTGATAATTAGTTCATATAATCATAGAATAAATTAGTTATATTCTTGGATTTTTTTTTTTGGCTCAATTAAATAGCAATTAGAGTGATTCAATAAGTAGTTTACGCAAGTCCCTGTGGGTTCAACATTCAATTTAACATTATATTACTTGCTACGACCACGTATACTTGCGTGTGCGGTTTGGGACCAACAACGGTCCATTTCGGACCCATCTTCACACAGTTCATACTACGGTCCGAATCCTAAAGCTTAAACTCATATTTAAGGACTATGTGTCCCAAAACTCTCCGAAATTCACAACTAATCACTCCGACAAGTCCCAAAAGTAGATCCAAATGCGGGGAAGGTAGTTATTAGAGAATTGAGGCGCTAACTCTCAAAACGACCGACCGGCTCGTTACATTCTCCCCCTCGTAAAAAAATCGTTCATCCTCGAACGAGCATGAAAACATACCTGAAGCTGTGAAAAGATGAGGGTACTGGCTGTGCATATCCTGCTCGGTCTCCCAAGTCGCCTCCTCGATAGGCTGACCCCTCCATTGAACCTTAACTGATGCATTATTCTTCGACCTGAGCTTTATGACCTGTCTATCAAATATAGCTACTGGCTCATCAACATATGATAAGTCCTTGTCCAGCTGGACTGAACTGAAATCCAAAACATGGGTCGGGTCACCGTGATACTTCCCGAGCATAGAGATGTGAAATACCGGATGAACTCCTGCTAGAATAGGAGGCAAGGAAATCTCATAAGCAACTTCCCCAACACGCTGTAATATCTCAAAAGGGCCAATTAATCTTGGACTCATCTTAACCTTCTTCCCGAACCTCATGATGCCCTTCATAGGCGATACCCGAAGCAAAACCCGATCACCAGCCATAAATGCCAAATCATGAACCTTCCGGTCCGCATAACTCTTCTACCTAGACTGAGCTGTGCGAAGTTTCTCCTGAATCACCTTACCTTGTCCAGGGCATCCCGGACCAAATCTGTACCCAACAATCGGGCCTCGCCCGGCTCAAACCATCCTACTAGAGACTGGCATCGTCTACCATACAAAGCCTTATACAGTGCCATCTGAATGCTGGACTGGCAGCTGTTATTATAAGCAAACTCGGCAAGTGGAAATTATCGGTACCATGACCCTCCAAAATCCATCACATAGGCACGGAGCATATTCTCAGGAATCTGAATCGTGCGCTCGGACTGCCCGTCCGTCTGAGAGTGAAAGGCTGTACTCAACTTCACCCTGGTGCCTAGATCTTGCTGAACAGCTCTCCAGAACCGTGAAGTGAACTCTGTACCTCTGTCTGAAATGATAGATACTGGAATATCGTGGAGTCAGACAATCTCCCTGATACAAATCTCAGCCAACCTCTCAGAGGAATATGTAGTCAACACTGGAATGAAATGGGCTGCCTTGGTCAGCCGATCCACGATCACCCAAATAACATCGAACTTTCTCAAAATCCGAGGAAGTCCAACCACGAAGTCCATGGTGATCCAATCCCATTTGCACTCTGGAAGCTCAATCTGATGATGAAATCCTCCCAGCCTCTGATGCTCATATTTAACCTGATGACAATTGAGACCTGGCCACAAATCCAACTATGTCCTTTTTCATCCTCCTCCACCAATAGTGTTGTATCAGGTCCTGGTACATCTTCGCGGCACTCGGGTGGATGGAGTACCACGAGCTATGGGCCTCCTCAAGAATCAACTCCCGAAGCCCATCTACATTGGAAGAGAAAAGAGTGCAATCCGTCGGATCCTGGGGCTTTAAAGGGTTTAAATGAAAAAATCACCCTTGTAGCTTTACTATTTAGTAGAGGTCTATCTAGTGAAGAAAGGTCGATTTATTAAACGAAGTAGGATCATTTAAAATTGTTTTCCAGTTGGTATCAAGATGTGCGGTACATAACGTATCTTGAAAAACATTTTGTGCATGAGCCATTATGGATTGATAATCATCAATCCAGTTCCTATTATCATCTTTTAAAAAGGTTATATGGTTCCTTCTTCTCATATTGGTTGTAATGTTTAGCCAGGAGATTCTAGATCTAAGCTTCCAGTAGCCCTCTTCTAACTTAAGAATGGTGTTGTAGTCTAGTTTCAAGGATTCTCCAAGTTGCTGAAGAAAAGTAATAGTGAGATATCTAGGGGAATTTCGAATACCATTAAGCCTAGCAAGCAGTCTCCTTATTTTATTAAAGAGATCTCCAAAAGTTTTTCTTTTCCAAACATTAAATATTACACTGAAAAGATCAAGTAGCATCACATAAATCCTTATTTTTCCAGCTAGAGTTGACGACATTAATGAAGTTCGGATGCGTGCACCAAATAGATTCTAGCCTAAATGGCTTCTCCATATTAATATTAGGCGTAGCACTAAGTTTCACAAGCAGAGGTCTATGGTCCGAGTGGGTTTTAGGAAGATGAGTAACTGAGGCTTCAAAAAATAACCTAACCCAGTCTTCATTTGAGAAAACCTTGTTTAATCTTTCCATGATTAAGCCCTTGTTCTTCTTTCTGTGATTAGACGTGGTGAATTTACTTCCTTTGAAACCTAAATAAGAAAAATAACAGTAATTTAAGCTAGACCAAAGTTTGCAAGACCCATTTAAATTAACAGGTTTTTCTCCAAACTTATCATCCGCCATTATAACATCATTGAAATTCCATCCTACTTGGCAAGGGCCTTTATAGTTATCATAGACATTCTTCAAATTTTTCCAAAGAGTGTTTCTAATAGACTTACTATTACTAGCATAAATAGTAATAAAGAGCCAATAATATCATTTAGGAAGAACCTCATTGCATGAATTTCCTGATCCCGCCTAATAAAGGTATGAATTGCGATAATGTTATGGTCCCAAAGGATCACCATTCCACCAGATCTTTCCTCTGCGGGAATTTCTATAAACATCATAAAATTAAACTCATTTAGGAAGGAGTTGTAATTAGCCATCTTAATCTTAAGAAGAGCTACCATGCATGACCTATGAGTGACAACCATTTTCCTAAAGTTCCTACGAAAATTATCATTGTTAGCCCCCCTAGTATTCCAGATGATGAAATTGGTGGCTCTATTCATAATTATGTTTGTTATTTGGTGATCCACATTCCACTTCTCCTTAGAAAGATAAACTACGTCCTTCCTTAGGGATAGCACTAGGATCATTGTGGGCTTTCCTACTGTCAGATTTTGTGGAGGACTTATGTCCACGGTGAACTTGTACAATGTAACTGGACAGTTGAATACATGCCTCTTTTCTTACCTCTCCTTGAAGAGTAAGATTATGACCTCGTTTAGATTAAAGCTCTGTTTTTGACCCCATGTTTGGAGAAAATGTTTTCTCTAGCCCCCGCATTGGATTTTCTTCTTGTTTTTGAACTTTGCGAGGTGGAGGTTATTAAGCATTCTTTGGTGCTAGGTAGTTGTTCTATGCCTGAGGTTGTGCATTGTTCCTCTGAGTATTCTATGGCATCAAGATGGGACTCAGATTGGTGATCCTCTCCGGAGAAAAGACCGGTAGATCCATTCCTAGTAGCATTGGCAACCAGACAACTTCTAAGATTTTGAAACAAAAGAAAAGATTTCATTCTCTTGTCATGTTGTGCAAACCTATTTCTCGTCTTAATTGTTGTAGATACTGTTGTGATTGCTTAATAATATTAGGCTAGTTGAGAGAAAAAAATTTATCATACCACTTGATGCTTTATATATTTTTGGTTCATAGTATTAAAAGTATAATTTAAAATAAATATTTGATTTTCAACTGAATAAACTCTTGTTTTAATTGTGTAACATTAGGAATGCACAAAGGTATATATTTATTAAAAAATGCTATTGAAGTAGGGTAATTTTGTAATTGGATCTTTTTAGCCTACTATAGCTAATTATTACTCCCTCCGTTCCAATTTATGTGAACATGTTTGACTGGGCACGGAGTTTAAGAAAAAAATGAAAACTTTTGGAATTTGTGGTCCTAAACAATTCAAAAAGGGGCCCAGAGTATTTATGTGGTTATAAAAGCTTCTCATTAAGGGTTGAATTGTAAGTTTAACCAAAATTGTTTCCAAATTTAGAAAGGGGTCATTCTTTTTGGAACGGACCAAAAAGAAAATGGGTTCACATAAACTGGAACGGAGGGAGTATATTATTATCACAGTTTCGAGTACCTTGGGTAAGTTATCCAAGGGAACTGTCACGACTCCAAATTCGCTTGTCGTGATGGAATCTAACCCAACCCGCTAGGTAAGTGAACTAGTAACTATCAAATTCCTATGATATTAACAAGACAAATAAAGAATAGTAAATTTATTGAATTTTATACATTTTCCAAGGACTAGTAGTACAAATCACGAGCTTCTAAGAATAGAATTTACAAAGCTGAAACAAAATAATACATCGTCTGTTTGAAAAGTACATAAATAGAATTTTATAGATCTAAAGTTACCACGAACAAGGGGCAGCTTCAACCGGAACGCAGGTACATATTCAATCCAGCTCTCATCTAACGCAGCAACATCTGCAGCCAATATCTGCACGCAAGGTGCAGAAGTGTAATATGAGTACAACCGATCCCATGTACTCAGTAAGTAATAGACTTAACCTTAGGTTGAAAACAGTGACAAGCTAACGCAAGGTCGGGTTCAATACCAAAATCTCACAACAGTTCATAGAAGCATAAATACAAGTATAAAAGAAATATCTCAGAAATAAAAATGCTCAGCTCGTTCATAGTTTCAGAAAAATGGTCATGTTTTTCAAGTATGTCAGTGAAAAACCCAAATCTCTTACCGAAAATGCTAAAATATACGAGTAGGTTTTAAAAACTGTAATTTTTCAAATATCATTTCCACAATAAATAAAAATATTTCATTTTCTTTCCAGATAACAAGTATAAAATACCTCTCTATGCTCATAATCAATGTGTATAATAAGTCATGAATGAGGTGATACCGTATAGCACGAGGAAAAATGCATCTCTATGCTTGTATTTCATGTTTGCATGCAAATGTCATGTACCTCAGAGATGAATCATGTACTCACACTCTTAGAGTACTCAATCTCATTGTCTCGCATGCTCTCTCACTATGCTCAATGCCAACACACTCACTCACTCAGCGTTGTACAATAACCGATGTGGTGTGCAGCCTGATCCACACATGCACTATATATATATATATATATATATAGTCGACTGCACTCACTAGGGGTGTGCAGACTCCGGAGGGGCTCCTTCAGCCCAAGCGCTATATCGTTGCGGCGTGCAGACCGATCCCATAAAATATAATCAATATATTGTTGCGGCGTGCACCCCGATCCCATAAAATATAATCAATACATTGTTGTGGCATGCAGATTGATCACATAAGGTATAACATAATATGTTACGGCGTGCAGCCCGATCCCATAAGGTATAATATAATATGCTGCGGCGTGCCGCCCGATCCCATAAGGTATAATATAATATACTGCAGCGTGCAGCCTGATCCAAAAATGTCACTCTCACTCTGGCCCTCGGCCGCACTCTGGCATCAATCTCTCCAGTCTCACTCTCGGGCTCATTATTTCATGAAACTAGCCTGACAACAATGATATGATGTATCAATAACAACAACTGAGACTGAGATATGATATGAATGCATGAATATGACTGAGAGAAAAATATCAATGAAATCAATGAGATGAAATCACAAATGACCACTATGGGTCCTAACAATATCAGCATGAAGCTTAAACATGATATTTAGCATGATTGACAACTCAATTACTTTATCACATGGTGAAGACACAAATATCAACATACTAGGGCCACTATATAGTGCCACGGAAGCAACAGAGTCCCAATTCACATGGTGCACGCCCCCACGCCCGCCACCTAACATGTGTGTCACCTCAATACCAGTCATATAACGAGTATTTCTGCGTTTCACACCCTCAACACTCAGTTTAGAAGATTTACTTACCTTAAACGAGACAATACCAATGCCGATCAAGCCAAGCAATTCTCCAAAGATGCCATCACGCGCGTAGCGACCTTCGAACGGCTCAAAACTAGGCAAAAGCAACTCAAATATATCAAATACAGCCCAAGGAAACAATTCCGAATGATAAAGATCGAATTTTTAATCAAAATCCAAAACCGAGCAAAAATTACACTCGGGCCCATGCCTCGGAACCCCACAAAACTCATAAAATCTGATAACCCATTCAATTACGAGTTCAACCATACTAGTTTCACTCATTTTCGACTCCAAATTGATGTTCAAAACTCAAAAATTCATATTATGAAACTTTAGGCCAAACCCCCAATTTCCTCTTTAAATCCACAATTCAATTGCCAAAAATGAAGATACATTCATGGAATAAGATCAAAACCAAGTGTAGAACATTTACCCCAACCCTTGTGATAAAAATTGCTCCTAAATCGCCTCAATATGCGCTTGGAAATGTAAAAATTAAGCCATAATCGCGAACCCTTGTGTTTGAAATTATGCCCAGCACTTCCACATTTGCGGACAATTCGACGCATCTGCGACCATCGCTTCTGTGGTAAATGTTTTGCTTCTACGAAAGTAGCCATGCTCAGCAACCCCGCACCTTCGGATATCAAATTCCGTTTCTGCGAAGAATATCGCAGCTGCGCTTATCTCGCATCTGCGCGCACGCAGGTGTGCTACAAAAATCCGTTTGTGCGGTCTTCCACACCTAGCCTTTTCTCTCTTCTGCAAGAAACTGTCGGAATCTATGTCCACTCTTCCACAGATGCAGAAACACCAGATCTAGTAGCCTTCAGCAATGCAACATGAAACGAAAATGATTTGAACCTCGTCCGAAACTCACCCGAGCAACTCGGGACTCCGTCCAAATATATCGATATGTCGCATAACATAACATAGACCTACTCGAGGCCTCAGAACCCACATAACAACATCGAAACGACGAATAACACTCAAATCGAACTTAATGAACCTTGAACTTTCAATTTCCATAACTCGTGCCGAAACATATCAAATCATCCTGTAATGAACCCAAATTTTTCTCACAAGTCCCAAATGACATGCCGAAGCTATTCCAATTTTCGGAACCAAAATCTGAATCTGATATACTCAAAGTCAACTTCCGGTCAAACTATGAACTTTTCGAACCTTCAAATTCCCAATTTTTGCCAACTTGTGCCGAAATCTTTTAAAAACATGCAAATGCAAATCCAGGCATGCGCCCTTGTCCAATATCACCATTCAAACCCAACGGAATTTTCAAAACTCCGTTCCGATGTCAAATCCAAAAAAAGTCAAACTTGATCAACTCTTTCAACTTAAAGCTTCAACATTGAAATTCATTCTTCCAAACTGAATCCGAATAACCTGAAAACCGAAACCGACGATTCACATAAGTCATAATATATCAGACGAAGCTACTCATGCCCGCAAACCACCAAGCGAAGTGCAAATGCTCTAAACGAATGGTCGACTCGTTACATTCTCCCCCACTTAAACATATGTTCGTCCTCGAACGTTCCAAGAGTTGTTCCCAAAACCACCAAACCGCCGTATAACCTTACCATGCATATACCCGGGGGTGATCCCACGTCACCCTATCCTATATAGGTCCGACAACACAACATAACTAAAATTTCTCAACTCAACCTAGCCCATAAGCCTTAGAATACAATTTTTCCAACATCCGAAATTTCTTATAAAATCTGAATCTCGAAACCTACACACTGTATAAGTCTAAACAAGTTGTACCAAACCGCAACCATAATCAAATACTACCCAGAGCCACGAACCGTGCAATCCATGCACCAATAAGCAACAATCCAAATATACTTAATAACAAAAATGACTCAATTAAAAGGACCGTCCCGCAAGCTCAACGGGTACCACCGCTATGAAATGTTAAGAACCCATCACACTGTAGGACCATCATCCGACTCTAACACAAAGGTTCATACCTCAACATTACTCCGCTGCAATGCGTGGTTCCCTCGAAATGCTAGTCCATATCATATACCTCGAGCCACCCTGCTCAAAATCATTAACCACGCGAAATTCAACATCAAGTACCCAAAGTGCATTACCATAACCACAGAACAAAACCCGAGAGAATATAACCAATACACCCTCAATCATGCAATACCCAATTACTCATCTCGCTCAAATTCCGTTATAAGAGCACAATAGAACTGCACCATGTGTGCCTAAAACCAACGAATCACAACTCCTCGTAGCATAGAAGAGTAACTCAGAAAATTTCAGCACACGAATAAGCTCAGCAACAACCGAATGGCACATCCCCCAACAATAACATTATGGAGCCAACCAATCCAACTCGATGTAGAATACACATTGGGCCTACCAATGGACCCTCAAATCAACTTCGGGAACCCAAAAATTGATAAATAAACCTCTGAAACCCCACAATGAATTAATCATAACACATACTATCATCTGGCTAGTTTCGGCCATGACTTCACAGTCCACAACCATGAAACAACCCGGTCCTGAGAACTCCCAGTCTCCAAATCCATAGAACACACGAATCACCATATCTGATCCCAACTCAACCGCCAGAATGTCTAACATATCTCTCATACACGATCATCCCACGAGGAGTACTTCAATTCTACCGTGCCGCGTAGAAAAATTTGAATATCAGCAGTCGATCAACCAGGAGAGTGCCGCAGTACCAATGAAGTATCCATAAATCAAACACATTGTCCATTATGAAATGTATACTCTCATCAAGCCATACCAAATAGTAATACCATTTATCTAGTCATCTGAAATTGTCCATGTTGCCTACGAATTTCATGGCCTTCCCTTCAAAACTGAACTATGATCTTGGTCATGTAAATCTCAATCCCACACAACACACCGCATATACCATACCATCATATGAAAAAACAATATGAGAACTTCACAGTCCACTCCGAGTCACAAGCAACTACATACTCAATTATCCAAGAACCTTCCATTTGATTTCATCCAGGAGAAATTCACTATACACCACATGCTCCTCACACCAGTAGGAAATATACCCCTCGAACCGTGGTAAAAACCATTGAGAACTCTTCGAAACCCATTTTCACATAACCAAGCTATCAGAACTGAATATCTAACTCAACCCAGCTACGCAGGTCGCCAAAATCCAAGAGCATTGCCATGAAAAACCTGTAGAGACTAGCCACGTCATAAGTACCCAAAGAATCGATTATACCCATTATTGTGTTGATCCAACCTACTACCAAGTTGTACTATTTCTTTAAGTCCTTTCCAAATTTCTTTCAAATTGATACTTCTCCTTGGTAAAACACCACGATCCCTAACCAAAATTCACCACGAAAGAGACCCTAGTATAAAACCACAACGCCCTAAGGCCCATAAGCCGCTGACTTCCCTATTAAGCACCCCGAGCACCACAACTGAGACACTCACTCTAAAGAGACATTATGTGAACCGAAAACTATTTCCTTCACCTTCTTGATACTGAAATGCATAATCCCCAGTGATATAAAAATGCCACAAGTCTCGACACTGTCAATGTAACTCTCAATTTTTAGCCATATACAAATCTTGAAAATTCCAAATCTCTACATTTAAATCTTGAATCTATTAGAACCATTCTCGATATTCACCCACTCTTCTCAAATCTAAATTAAACCGACCAAATGGACCGAATGACCTTTGCCTCATTAGCACACCAAACGGACCGAACGATCCGCATTCCTAAGCAACCGAGCAAAACTCCATACACACTACATCCTTCACGACTAACCACTCAATCATTACATGGTGCCCATATACCCATATTGTGTTACACAACCCGTACCCAAAAATTCTCGTACTCGAGTCATCCTCAATCTCCACCCCTACAGTCATAACTGATTTATTAGTATACCTCAAACCGAAACCAATACAACACATAATCATGCAATCAACTCGTCGATAGCGGACTCCCCCACTTGGCTCAAAGCCATAGATCAAAACACACGATAACTCACAATTCCCATACTCTATTACTACCATGATACCGAAGTGAGATTCAACTAAATCCTTCCTGAGCTCTTGTAATGCAAACTATCTAATACTTCAAATTATCTGCAAATCTCGCATTCACCTTTGTAATAGTCAAGCCAACTCCCACACGCGATCCAAACTCAAATTGCAACATATATCATTCACCAGTAAAAGAGAACTCTCTACAAAACATCATAGGGGACACACAACCTCAGGACACCTCACGGAGGTAACCTACCTCCTTTTCCTCAAACTTACATCTCTCTATACTTTTCCATAGACATAACTATTATGCAATCACTTAATCTTCCTGAGTCTGAACTCATAACACGACATGAAGATCTACTTCAATCCATAATTAAACAACATGAGAGGTCCTTCAACACACCAGTAACTCAAGGCCATACGCCAAATCAAGACAGAAATCAAACACCCAATAGGCGTTGCTACATATCAAGTAAACCCTTCTGATCACATTCAAACAATCTGAACAAATCTTGAAATCACTCTATACTCACCAGATAGTCATCCAATCACAAATTCCACTAATAGGGACTCCAACGGACATATAAGTTCCAAAAGCACATGCTCACACAATCGAAACCTCTGTGCTCAAGCTACAGTCAACACCCGGCCTCATGTCCTCCAGACTGGCCCATCATCAGCATGCCAAAATCACATTTTTCACCTCAACCATGGAATCACAGGCCGTTGATGCACAGCTGATACCGAGCGCTCATGTGCTCATACAAATGCATGGGCGGAATTCAAAGAGTTACGCTTCAAGCTGAATTAATGTCGCACGATAAGGAAGGAAAAATGGGAAGTATATCCTAAAGGTATGGACATCATCATACCGATCTGCAAGACTCTACTAGACACTTGCTTTTGACTTGTAGAACCTATGAACATAGAGCTCTGATACCAACTTGTCACGATCCCAAATCCACTGGTCGTGATGGCATCAAACCCAACCCGCTAGGTAAGCCAACTAGTAACTATCCAATTCCTATGATATTAACAAGACAAATACACAATAGTAAATTTACTAAATTTATACATTTCCCAAGGACTGGTAGTACAAATCCTGAGCTTCTAAGAATAGAATTTACAAAGCTGAAACGAAATAATACATCGTCTATTTGAAAAGTAAATAAACAGAGTTTTATAGATCTAAAGCTACCACGAACAAGGGGTAGCTTCAACCGGAACACAGGTACATATTCAATCCAGCTCCCATCGAGCGTAGCAACATCATCAGCCAACATTTGCATGAAAGGTGCAGAAGTGTAGTATGAGTACAACCGACCCCATGTACCCAGTAAGTAACAGACCTAACCTTAGTTTGAAAAGCAATGATGAGCTAATGCAAGGTCGGGTTCAATAAAAAAATCCCACAACTGTTCATAGCAGCATAAATACAAGTATAAAAGACGTATCTCATAAGTAAAAATGCTCAGCTCGTTCACAGTTTCATAAAAATGGTCATGCTTTTTAAGTATGTTAGTGAAAAACCCAATCTCTTACAAAAAATTCTAAAATATACGAGTAAGTTTTGAAAACTGCAATTTTCCAAATATCCTTTCCACAATATATAAAATGTTTCATTTTCTTTCCGGATAACAAGTATAAAATACCTCTCTATGCCCACATATCAATGTGTATAAGAAGTCATGAATGAGGTGATATCGTATAGCACGCGAAAAATGCATGTATGTGATGTGTGCATTCAAATGCCATGTACCTCAGAGATGAATCATGTACTCACAGTCTTAGAGTACTCAATCTCATTGTCTCGCATGCTCTCTCACTATGCTCAATGCTCAGCACACTCAATCACTCAGCGTTGTACAATAATAGTTGCGGCGTGAAACCTGATCCATAAATATATATAGTCAACTGCACTCACTAGGGGTGTGCAGACTCCGGAGGGGCTCCTTCAGCGCAAGTGCTATATTGCTGCGGCGTGCATCCCGATCCCATAAAATAGAATCAATATATTGCTGCGGCGTGCAGCCCGATCCCCATAAAATGTAATTAATAAATTGTTGCGGCGTGCACTCCGATCCCATAAAATATATTCAATATATTGTTGTGGCATGCAGCCCGATCCCATAAGGTATAATAGAATATGATGCGGCGTGCAGCTCGATCCCATAAGGTATAATATAATATGCTGCAGCATGCGCCCGATCCCATAAGGTATAATATAATATGCTACAGCGTGCTACCCGATCTCATAAGGTATAATATAATATGTTGCGGCGTGCAGCCCGATCCTAAAATATCACTCTCACTCAGCCCTCGGCCTCACTCAGTCATCAATCTCACTAGTCTCACTCTCAGGCTCACAATGTCATGAAACTAGCCCGACAACAATGATATGATGTATCAATAACAACATTTGAGACTGATATATGATATGAATGAATGAATATTACTGAGTACAAAATATCAACAAAATCAGTGAGATGACAGCAAGAAATGACCACTATGGGTCCTACCAACATCAGCATGAATCCTAAACATGATATTTAGCATGATTGACAGCACAATTACTTTATCACATGGTGAAAACACAAATATCAACAAACTAGGGCCACTATACACTGCCATGGAAGCAACAGAGTCCCAATTCACATGGTGCACGCCCACACACCCGACACCTAGAATGTTCGTCACCTCAATACCAATCACATAACGATTATTGCGATGTTTCATACCTTCAGCCCTAAGTTTAGAAGAGTTATTTACCTCAAATAAGCCAATACCAATGCCGAGCAAGCCAAGAGATGCTCCAAAGATTCCATCACGCGCGTAGCGACCTCCGAACGGCTCAAAACTAGCCAAAAACAACTCAAATACATCAAATACAGCCCAAGGAAATAATTCTGAATGATAAAAGATCGAATCCTTAATCAAAACCCAAAACCGACCAAAAATCATACCCGAGCCCACACCTTGGAACCCGATAAAATTCATAAAATTTGACAACCCATTCGATTACAAGTCCAACCACGCTAGTTTCACTTAATTCCGACTCCAAATTGATGTTCAAAACTCAAAAATTCATATTATGAAACTTTAGGCCAAAACCCCCAATTTCCTCTTTAAATCCACAATCCAATAGCCAAAAATGAAGATAGATTCATGGAATAAGATCAAAACCAAGTGTAGAACACTTACCCCAACCCTTGTGATGAAAGTTTCTCCAAAATTGCCTCAATCCGCGCTTGGAAATGTAAAAATGAAGCCAAAATCGCGAATCCTTATATTTAACATTCTGCCCAGCACTTCCGCATTTGCGGACAATTTGTCTCATCTGCAACCACTGCTTCTACCTGTAAATGTTTCGCTTCTACGAAAGTAGCCATGCTCAGCAACCCCGCACCTGTGGATATCAAATCCCGCTTCTGCGAAGAATATCGCACCTACGCTTCCAAATCTCGCATCTGCGCGCACGCAGATGTGCTACAAAAATCTGGTTTTGTGGTCTTCCTCACCTAGACTTTTCTCACTTCTACGACAAACTGTCCACATCTGCGTCCATTCTTTTGTAGATGCATAAACACCAGAACCAGCAGCCTTTATCAATGCGACATGAAACGAAAATGATCCGAACATTGTCTGAAACTCACTCGAGCCACTCGGGACCCCGCCCAAATATATCTATAAGTCCCATAACATAACACAGACCTACTCGAGGCCTCAGAACCCAAATAACAACATCGAAACAACAAATCACACCTCAAATTGAACTTAATGAACCTTGAACTTTCAATTTCTGTAACCCGTGCCAAAATATATCAAATCATCCCGGAATGAACCCAATTTTTTCACACAAGTCCCAAATGACATGACGAAGCTATTCCAATTCCGGAACCACAATCCGAATTCGATATCTTCAAAATCAACTTCTGATCAAACTTATGAACTTTTCGAACCTTCAAATTCCCAACTTTGGCCAACTTGTGCCGAAATCTTCTAAAAACATCCAAATGAAAATATTGGCATGCTCGAGTACAATATCACCATCCAGACCCAGCAGAACCTTCCAATCTCCATTCCGGGATCAAATTCACAAAAAGTCAAACATGGTCAACTCTTTCAACTTAAAGCTTCAACATGGAAATTGATTCTTCCAAACCGAATCCGAATAACCTTAAAACCAAAATTGACAATTCACATAATTCATAATACATCATACGAAACTACTCATGCCCACAAACTACTGAGTGAAGTGCAAATGCTCAAAATGATCGGTCGGGTCTTTATAGGAACAGAGAGATTGACGAGAATGCTACACACCGTATAGGGGCAGGGTTGATGAAATGGAGGTTAGCATCTAGTGTGTTGTGTAAAAAGATGTTCCACCAAAACTTAAAGGTCGGTTCTACAAGGTGGTGGTTAGACCGACTATGTTGTATGGGGCAGAATGCCCGCCAGTCAAGAACGTAACTCCTATATCCAGAAGATGAACGTACCTAAAATGAGGATGTTGCAATGGTTGTGCATGCACTCTAGGATGGATAAGATTAGGAATAAAGATATTCGGGAGAAATTGGGTTTGTCCCCTAGGGAGGATAAGATGTGAGAAGCGAGACTTAGATGGTTCGAGCATGTGAGCCAGAGAAGCATAGATGCCTTAGTGAGAAGGTGTGAACAGTTGGTACTGGCAGGTATGAGAAGAGGTAGATTACGGCCAAAGAAATATTAGGGAGAGGTGATCAGGAAAGACATGGCCCCACTTCAGCTTACTGAGGACATGGCCCTTGATAGGAAGTTATGGAGGTCGAAGATTAGGTAGAAGGGTAATAGGTCGTAGTGTGTTTTTCGGACCTGTTCAAGGTTTATTAGGGCTAGCCTGCTAGTACCTTGTTAATATTATCAGAGGGCTAGTGTTAGGTTGGTTTTAATACTAACTTCCGCTTTGGTTCTCTATTACCTTGCATTGTTTCTACTTATTGCTATCACTATTTCTATTGCTCTCTTCTATCTGTTTTTCCGATAATTTGTTGTTGGTATCATTTTCCTAGCCTGTTGTTGATATCTACTTGTTTCGATTCCTCCTCTTGAGTCGAGGGTCTTTCAGAAAAACTTCTTTACCTTCCCAGTGTAGGGGTAACGTCTGCGTATACATTACCCTCTCCAAACCCCATTAGGATATTGTGGTGATTGTTATATTATTATCACAGATTGAATGTGGAATAAAATAATATAAAGATTCTTGTACGAAATAATATATGAAGCTAAAGGTAAATGGCTCGAGGAACTACCCGGAGTACTATAGGCATACCGAACAATGGCCAAATCAAGCACAGGAGGGACTCCTTTCTCCCTTGTGTACGGAGCGGAAGCCCTTATCCCCATGGAAGTAGGGGAACCTACCTTGAGATACTTCCAGGTAAATGAAGAAGCAAACAACAAAGAAATGTTGGTCAATTTGGGGCTGCTCGATGAGCGCAGAGACTTGGCGCATATAAGGATGGCATATCAAAAGCAGAGAATAGAAGGATATTACAATCGAAGAGCGAACCTCCATTATTTCAAAGTGGGGGACTTGGTTTTAATGAAAGTAACTCAAAACACTAGGGAATTCAATGTAGGGAATCTAGGTCCAACATGTAAAGGCCCCTACCGGGTATCAACTGTCACCGGGAAAAGTTCATACGAGTTGGAGAATCAAGATGGAGAAAAGTTTCCAAGCAAATGGAATGTGGCACATCTCAAGAGATACTATTGCTGATGAACATCACCTGTACTGAAAGTATGTGCTTCACTGTTTTCCCTTCGTCCAGTTTTTATTCCAATTGGGTTTTTCTGGCAAGGTTTTATTGAGGTAGCAACAGAAAGCATCTACGAAGATGGTTTCAACAGCATCAATAATACCTTTTGATAACAAGGCATGCAAGCGAAGAACCACTCCGGAGTAGTTAGATAATCTTTTGCTCGGTAGCAAAGTTCCTAGCGGGAAGTTAAGTTTGCTATCGAACAAAGGTTACCCAACCGTTCACAAGTGCAAGCACTAGGGTATTGTTAGATAATCTTTGGCTTGATAGCATAAATTCTTAAGAGGAAGTGAAGTTTGTTACCGAACTAAAGATTATCTAGCAATTCATTAGTGGAATCCTTGAAGGTGTTAAACTTCCAGTGTTCCAATTCGCATTCTTCGTATTAGAACACTGGGGGAATTATTTGAGGATATGGAAACAACGACTGCCGCTTCGACCGAGATACGAAACCCAGAAGCCTAGTTACATCATCGGGACCAGAGACTGCGCGACCATCCCCGTAGAAACAAGTTGTACAAGTTAGCCACAAGAAATGGCAAATTCCTTTAAGCATAACGAATGCTTATGTACTTTTTGAAAATGGAAGGAATAAAGTAAAGTCCTTTTATTTCTATCTTGATTCTTGTCTGAACGATGATATGAATTTGTCATTTGAAAGTTAAACAAGTACTTTAAATGCTAGTATCGTAATGAATAGTAGGCATCCTCTTCAAGAGCACCGTAAACATAAGAGGGTCATCTCTTATGAAAACCCACACAATAAAGGTTTAATTTCGGAAGAAAGGACACTTGCACAAAAGCCTTGCATAATCAGATGCAAATAGCAAAACTTGCACAAAACACTTAAACAAGAAAGGACACAAAGATTAAACTTACATAAATATTCAAACAAAAGAATGCATAAAGACTCATGAAATACTTGAGAAAAATATGTTTTTATTTATAATGAATGTGCCAAAATGGCACAAGTACAAAAGTTGGGAAAAGAAATTGAAAGCTAAGCTACTGCATCTCCGGAACCCAGAGAAAGAGAAACATTTGCACCCCCATGAGAATTGGGTAGATCCGCTGCTGAATCGATATATTGACCTTCATCATTTTGACCTTCAACATCTTCTCCTTCCGGTTCCTCTTCAATTCTGAGAATTCGAAATTGGAACCAGAAGCATCGGGCTTGACCGAAAGATCCCTTTTAGCAGTTGACTCCAGCTCACGGGCTTTAGCGATTTTGGCATCAAAGTCAATGACACCCGCTTTATCCTCTTCCAAGGTTTTTCTCCTCATGTTGTATATAACATATTTTTTCAACAACGAGGGAATTCGCTTGGCGCTTAAGTTCTACTTTAAGTTGGTCAACCTCGACAGAAAGATTTTTCGTAAGGATCAAACGAACCGGAGGCTAACATCAAGATCACGGACAGTAAAGCTGAAAAGTCTATTCTGCTCAATGGTCCTCTTATACTTCTCCTCCGATTGGGCATATTTCACCCTGACAGCAGCAAGCGCTTCAACTTTGGAATTCAAGGCCGCCTCCAAATTATTTAACCTTTCAGGGGAGGCAGCCTCGCGATCGGTTGCAACAAGAACGACACTATGGACTTCATCCCTTTTATCCCTAGCCTCTACAAATTGAAACCTCAAGGGGGTGATTTCTTGGCTAAAGGTTTCTACTTCATACTCTCTTTACTGCAAATGATCCTTGAACACAACAATCTCAAAAACTTTGGCTTCCAATTCTGAGAGGCGAGCAGTAGTTTGGTCCCGCTCGCCCAAAAGCTGATCCCGCTCGGGGATAAGCTTCTCCTTGTCTTGAATCAACCTTTGGAGGCCCTTAGAAGCAAGGAAATTGGCCTACGAAACAAAACAAGCAAACTCAAACTACTACTAGATCAAATATAGAAGAAATAACAAAGGAAATGAAGAATATACCGTTGCGGAATTATGCATAGCATTGTTCAATAAGCACTCTCCCGACAGAGCTTGTATATTTTTCCAATCTTTTTTTTGATGCCAAAGGATTCAGATAGTTAGAAAGTTCTATCTTCTGGGACGACATATTTCATTCTATAGAGAACGAGAGAGTTACGCTCGTCCTCCTCAGCAGATATTCTAAGGGGTGGCGTAATTTTCCCTAACTTCCCATGAACTAGGGACAGGGGGAGAGGAACATTCTCTTCTCGAACAGATAAGGCTGGTGGAGATGAAGTAGCAATTGCTGGTGGAAGAGTCAATGAAGAAGGAGATGAAGTTGATGGCGTTGAAGGATAAGAAGTGGTTGCGTCAAGTGCAATGCTGGGTGTTGGTTGCTCGTCAACCGAAGACGACAGGGACTCGGTACTCAGCCTCATAGTATGGAGCGCAGCGACTGGGATCTGGAAAAGGGAGTTGGAATTTTCCACCCTTTCAAACTCCCACAGAGCGCCGAGGAATCATCCTCGATTGGTGTAACTAACTCAACAGATTGAGCAGTCTGCTGAGCTAAGAAAGGTGATGGTCTTCTATGTAGAGAAGCCCTCTCTTCGCTGGCTTCCTTATCATCATCAATCATCACGGTTTCTATGGCCGGACCGGGCGGGGGGCTCATCACCAAAACTTTTAGAGATGACTCGGAAGTGGCATTCATCACCCTCTTATTCTTTCCCGGGCCGTTGAGGAACGTCTTCTTTTTGGGTGGTTGTTCCCCGATCGGGGACTCCAGGAAGAAGAACTAGCACCAGAAGTAGGCCCGGAGACCCTTATCTATGTAAAAGCCTCCTGCACAAAGCCAATCCGCAATAGTAGGATTAGCCAAAACGTTCTCCTCGAGGACGACAATTGAGCCCTGGGGTAGACATGTACTCAACAAGAGAGAATAGTCAAACAACTTCCTTGTGTGAAAAGGTAAAAACAAGATGAGTTCGACTTACCTTGATTTTATGCCTTCCACCCGTATTTCAGGGACAATTCTTTCCACGTGCAGGTTTCAGGCGTAGTAACATCCAAAATTTTTTGGACCCGTTGGTCTAATCCCTCAACCTAGGTGGAACCCACCGAGCCGTTGAAACAGGTAAAGGAAGAAGAGTCAATAATAATGTGGAATAATCTTTAACAGGCGAAGAAACAAACGGTAGACTTACAAGTGAGGTTACATAATTTTGGGAAAGCCGGAGTCGTGATCAGGATGATGTCACTGGTGGCGAATGAAATGAATCATTCCATCCGCCCACGGTCGTTGTCATCACCCCGCGAAATATTTTAGGGTAATAGAGGTTCATCACTCGAGCTAAGGATAGCTCTTCTCCCATCTCTTGGCACAGGCGCCGAAGATAAGCGATTGTCCTCGACACGAAAGGGCTTACTTATGCCAAGCACACCTAATAGCGGAGGCGTAACTCCACAATGATGAAGTCAAGATTTCCTCTCAAAGAAAACGGTCCCAAAGTGAAGAGATACGTGTAAAAATGTGTAAAACTCTTCTTGGATAAATTTATCTTCTCCGCCAGGTTGGGAGTGATAATGTCCAAATCTTAACAGTGACAGTCTTTCTTCACAACAAGGATACTGGAAGGACGGATAGAAGAAGGGTATACGCACGTTAACAGCCAACGTACAAGGGTGAGAAGAAAGGTACTTCTCTTCAAAATCTTCGATGGTAATAAGATTCTTTGGGATGATGGTACTCACCGTAGGGGGAGCAACATCATCAGTTTTACCTTTGTTCTTTGAAGAACTAGAGTTTCTTGAAGAAGATGCCATTTTAATGTAATGAGGGTTTTTTCTCTCAAAGATAAAACTGATGATGTTGCTCCCCCTACGGTGAGTACCATCATCCTTCAAAGATAAATGAAGGAAGCTGAAGAAAGGTTAAACACGAAGTATGAGTTAAGAAAAGAAAGTCTGAGGAAAGTTTTAGTATTGGGAAGTGTAAATGAAGGAGGTTGATGCGTATAAGTAAAGTTATAGGTGGCTAAACTCGTGGCCATAATTACCTCAATAACTGGAAAAAATTATGCTAAATCGAGGGATGAGACGTGCGTCTAACCAACCGTAAGAATCTTTTCATAGGGAGTCAGTAAATTTCCCGCCAAAAAGAATGTTTCTACCAACTTTGCGGTGACACAATGTTATGCCACAGGAAAGTAGGGGGACTATCTGTATAGGGTAAAATATGTTATATTAAATGATCGCATGAGGAAGTGACACGTGGATCCAAAGACAGAATATAGCTGAAATCGAAGGCAAAGATCTCGTCTGTTACCGGAGAGAATGATACTCATAAAGATGAATTAAATGTCTGCCACCTGGTAGCATTTGATGAAGAATATTCTATAACATTAAGTACACTATTTTTTACAAGAAATATGACATTCAATGCCCGCCTTTACATATTCTTCAATGACCCTCATAATTGTCATTAAAGAAGGGCTTGATCCTAGGACCGTGTTCCCTAGATGCAACTTTAAATAATGAGATCTATTATCATTGTAAATGACACTAATTTTTTGGCAAACATACGCTACACTCTATTCAAAACTTAATATAATTCTCTCTTCTTATATTTTTGATATCACTGTTGTTGTGCCCAGTAGCCCTGCTCCCGAAATTACTATTTCTCTTATTTTGTCTCCATCTCAAGGCTAAGTATTGTACTTTTATCTAATTCATCTACTATTTAAGGATCAACCTAATTCACCTGTCTAGAAACCACGTATAAATTCAACTGTATTGTTTTACGGGTAAATAGAACACTCGTATTTTAAAGACTTTTCTTGAGTATTAAGGAAAGGAAAAGAGTTGTGCGTACCGATAAAGATTATTGGGAAGTTATAAATACTTAATTATCTTTAATTAGAGGTCTCGAGTTCGAATTGAGAATATGGATTTGTTTTCGTTAGGAAGCGGCGAAGCACTTTACCCGTCAAAGTAGAAATTTTCAATGTGAATCTAAATTTAATCGAGACCAAATATGCGTACCGAATACTAAGGGTTTGATTGGATGATGGATAAACAAAAATAATTCTGAGATAAAATTTGTTACTGTCTTATCTCTTGTTGTTACTAATTATGAGATTTGTTTTCCTAGGATTAAAAATAGTATTAGGTAAATTATACCTGTCAGAAATTAGAATAGTAATCACAATATACAACATACCAAACAGTCAATAATAATATCAAAATAACTAAGTTCAACATAACTAATTCCAGTATAACTTGTAGTAAAACCAAATGATTCCCCAGTGAAAAATCAGAAAAAAGAAAAATTGTCCCTCTCGTTTGACTTAAAACATATAAAGAGTCATTGGGTACGTCATTTAAGTCTTCGCGTATTGAACAAATCTAGAAGAGTATATATGTACCACTATTTCTAGATATTTTAGGATAAGGTAGTCCTACAAGTTGAGCAAACTTAAAAATTCTTTATTACGTGATTATCCAGTAATATATCAATATTTAATGTATTATGATATTATCTCCCCACAAGTTCTGTCGTCTCCCCTTATGCCTTTTGTGTTTAGATATCTTACGATTGAATTATAATTTACCTATTATCAATAAGAGTCGGGAATAGCTGAGTAAGTATTTTTTATTCTTAATTATAATTCGAGTCTGATTCTGAATATAGAATAGCTTTTATCAAAGAATAATTTTACCTACAAAGTAGAATTTTGTTGGCGCAAGTATGATTTTAGTCGAGCCCTAATAAATACTAAATATTGAGTAAAAAAGGAAGATACCCATCACGTTTTATTTTAAGTTATTTTAATTTAGTATTCTTTCGTATAGTTTCCATACATCTTTGTTTTTAGTTTTGGTTTGTAGGTCGATGTACGTAAGCCACTTGGTCATATTGACGCGTTCTAAGGACAAGATTTAATAAATGTTAACCATTAGTATTGATAATGGACCCGCACACATAGTGAAATAGCCTAAGCTAGTCATTTTTCAGATTTCTAATAAAAAAAATAACCGGCGTTGTCAAGTTATTAAAAAAAATTATTATTTTATGTGGAGATAAAATTTGGACAAAAATATTCCAGCTGAAACACGAAAAGATCCAGCATAATATACTGTAATATGGAACTCTTGTATATAAACTTCCAGCATATTATGTTTGAACGTCAGCACATTATGCTGGAGTTTCATATGTAAAAATTCGACCTCCAGCATATTATGCATGGATTATTTCGGATTTTAAGAGTGTTTTTGTTCATATTTTATCTTTATATGTAAAAGTGACTAGATTCTGATTATTTTTGAAACTATGATTATTTTTCAATTATCAATTGTAAATTAGATTGTTTCTGATTTTTATCTCACAAAATATGGTTGAGAAGTGTTCTACAGTTTGAGATTGTATACGACTTGGTGTAATACGTACCTTTTCTTTTCCCGCTGTTCATATCAAATTGGAACTCGATTAATGGAAAAGTTTCTCTTTAGAGAAAAAGCTTTTTTCACTAAATACATTTTCATTCTTAACTCGAAACTTTTAATTAAAAATAAATATATTAAAGTTATATTATTGAACTGATATAAATATGGAATACGGACATATATTTACTGGTTGAATGGCGTGGGCGGGGCGAAGCCATCTTTTACAATCCTTCACTAAAATATTATAAAAAATTATAACGAGTATATAAGTAAAAAATTAATTTTAGATATATAAATTATATATTAAACGCCCTTTGTTGGAATTTCTTTTAATTCTTTCAAATTTGACTATCTTGAAAACATTTTTAGATTCGCCACTGGGCGTGGGTCTTGGGATGCAAAGCAAATAGTGTATGAACAGCCTTTGATAAGTCAACTGATAAGTGACTGTTTGACATCTTCTGTTTCTTCATTCATGTTTTAATTTGTAGGCCAGTAATCCCTTGCACGTGGTTTGACTCTTCCAATTCTCCCTCAAATCTTTTTTTATCTTAAATCAATAATATGTACCTAAAAGCATCAAAAATAATGTTTAAGGCATAAAAGGTACTTTTTTTCATTTTAATTTAAATGACGTTGTTTGGTTTGACAAAAAATTTAAAAAAAAAAAAAAGAAATTTTTAAAATATGTGGCCCAAAAGTTTAAGAGGCAAAAGTTTTGTGGGACATAACATTTGTATGACTATAAAAGCTTTTCATTAGGGATAAAGTGAAAAAAATAAAAAATTTAAAGAAATTTTTTTAAATATAAAAATATATCATTTTTTTTCTGGAACGGACGAATAATGAAAGTGTCTTCTAAAATAAAACGGAAAGAGTATGTCATATCATTCATACAAGGGAGCGCAACTTAGGGTAGAACATTATTAATAAACTAATCTTGACTTGGATTATTTGACTCTTAATAAGCAATCCATTTGTTGATCAGGTTCTTAATTTCTTTGGAGTTAGACTTTGACAATCAGTCTTGACCTGGATTACTTGCTTTTTACTAAAAATTATTGAATTTAAATTTATGCTTTGAGAATAAGCGTGAGTTCAACTCTTTAAGAGAGGTGGAGCAAGAACTTAAAATTTACGGGTTTGGAATTCTACTCCTTTTAAATTATGAAAATTTAAATTAATAATTTTTATATTTTTAGTGAATTTCTTATAAGTAAATACATAATTTGAACTAAAACTACTGCGTGCAACCGCACCAATAACCTAAACTCTAGCTTGATCTCCTCTAGTTCAAGACTCTTTTCAAATGGAAATGGCATCAGGTAGTCACTTTTAAGCATGTTGTTTAAAATATATTCACAATTTACAAATATTTTTAAAGATTAGCCAATTTCACTCAAACTTTAGGACACGACGTCCTAGAGTTTAAACCTCAAAATTCAAACTTCAGGAAATCGTACCCTAAAGTTAAAAAATTGTGTCCGGAAGTTCGAATATTATGTCTTGAATTTTAAATTAGTAGTTCAAAAATCCAGAACACTTAGTCGTGAATTTCAAATTAGCAGCTCAAAAATTCAGGACATTTAATTTTAAATTTTCAAACTCAGGATACTTAGTCATAAAATTTATGTGAATTAATTAATCTTTAAATACATTGTAAATTATTAATATATTTTTAATAGCGGACTTAAAAATAACTATTGATGCACTCACGTTCACTCTTTTTACTGCCCCACTTGTAGACCGGGTTTCTTCGTATCCTTTGGTGATTTGGTCCACACAATAATGTACATTTTCCCTTCAATTATTTATGCATTCAAATCTTACTATAAATAGAACCCAAGATTACATCAGTTTCTTCATCCCTTAATTTCAAAAGTATTAAGAAAAAAGAAAACATGGGTTCTAAGGCATTTCTGTTTCTTGGCCTTTGTTTGGCTATTTTTTTCCTGATAAGCTCTGAGGTTGTAGCTGCTGAATTGGCTGAGACTTCCAACTGTAAGCTTACTTTCATTTTATTCTGAAAAAATAAAATCTCTTCTCTCATTATTTGGTATAGCATTTAACTAATTATATATGGTGAAACTTTACAAAATTGTACGCTATTAGTATATTTTAACATGTTGTAACATTGAACATTCTTTGACCTTTCAAATTAGTGTTTTGACATGTTATCCGAGCGCTCAGGTTGCGTTCCACCTCCAACCTCATGCATAAATTCGCCCCTAATTTGAGTCTTATAGTATTAAACATGAGTTGTATAAGCAGAGTCATAAAGGATAAAAGTGAGAATGTTGGAACTTAAAACTTACTTATTGATTAAATGTAGAAAAGTATTTATTTTAAAACATAATAAAAAGGAAAGAACGACACATAAATTGAAACATATGAACGTACTATGTTTTAATTTTCATAATTGTTGCAGCAATGAAATTGGATAACGAGAATGGAGTACACGTTGACGGACGTGGCGGATACAATGACGTAGGCAGTGATGGATATTATGGTGGTGGTCGCGGCCGTGGCGGTGGTGGTTATAAACGTAGAGGATGCCGCTATGGTTGCTGTAGGAAAGGTTACAATGGCTGCAAAAGGTGTTGTTCCTATGCAGGGGAGGCTATGGATAAAGTCACTGAAGCCCAGCCTCACAACTGATCATTATGTGTAATATATAAAGAGTTTAAGTTATATATGACGTTAGTGTATATAACTTATACGTTGTGACAACATGTAACGATCTTGCTACTTTGGACCTTGCTTGTAACAAGTATGAATAAAGCCATTCGGTTCTTATGGATGGTTGGTCATGTAATGTTTTGTTGTACAATATATTATGATAATATGTTTCCATGTTGTTTATTTTCTTCATATTTTAGAGTAAAGGTTTTTCTTCTATTTTATGAATCCTATAATTCCGCCCGTGAATTTACAATTCAAGTACAAATGAAGCTATAATACAGCTAATCGATTTTGGACGAACTCAGTAACTTCGGTCCAAATTTGATATATTTATTGTAAGAAAACTATTAAATATATACAAACTATAAATATAAAATAAAATAACTTAAAGAGCCGAAATCTGGAACCCACAAAACTTCAAATTCCGGCGCCACCTCTAAACATCCAAACCACTCTGAATTATCAAAAAGGGAGAAATAAGCAGATTCACTATTTAATTGTGGAGAATAATTAGAAAAAAGCTAGGAGTATACTAAACGGCGCAATCATATTATTTGCAGTTTCTTCTACAAAATTTATCAAATTGAGCAATAAAAGTTTCACGTACTTTAGTTAGTGTCTGTTCCTGAAACTTTTGTCCAAGTTGTCTTTGTAATATATTTAGATTTTCTATTACGTGATGTTCCAAAATTGAGTTATCCTCGTGTAAGCTGACATCTCTCTCTCGAAATGAGAATTTTACTTAGGGGGTGTTGAATGGGATTAGGCTAAATTAACATCTCAAAGTTTAGTTGGGCTTGATGGGCTCAATCGACATGAGTTAAATAATGAGTAATAACTTAAATAGCTATCCGCTCATAAATAGCCAACAAATATAATTAATGTATGAGTATCGGCTAGGGACTATAAATATTTTTACCCGAGTGAAATATACTTCCCTCTTAAAAATAATGAGTGATAGCCTAACTCATCAAGCTCTAACCAGATTTTAGTTTCTTAATTTGTTTTCTTATAACTTGTTTGATTACAAAACAAAACTAGTTAAAAAATCTTTGTTATAATATCTAACATATCAAACAAAAATTATTATTATTTAATATTTTGACAAAATAAACCAAATTATCTCAACTTTTACTACAAGTCTTTTAGACAGGTTAATTTGGGCTATTATTCCCCACCGAACCTGCTTTCTTGCTATATCATTATGGACTAATTTTGATAATACCCCTAATGTTATGGTGTGAAGTAAAATACATAAATAGCCCTTAAAAGTAGATGGTCTTAAATTTTTATCCACATTTACCCCATGAACAGAGCTTTAAGTTAACAAGTGTTGCCTCTCACTTACCCCATGAGTAAATATTTTAACTTTAGAGCTTCAAATTCTATCAATGGGACAAGTAGGGGCCAAAAGTAAAAAGATCACCCAAAAAAGGTTATATTTTTGCAATTATTTTGGGGGGGGGGGGGGGGGGGGTTG